>JAQIVE010002085.1:0-21388 GCA_034698285.1 Sminthurinus bimaculatus | reverse complement strand
GGAGCTTGAATTTAGGTTCATAAGTATTATACATAAGTATAATAGATGGTTTAGACTTTTGGCATTTGAAATGTGATATTTGCGGCAAGTAACTGTAATTTGACCCGAGTAGTTTGAAAGTTGATTTAGACTATTTTATTTTATTTTGTACGGCTAAATGTAACTAAATGTTTACATGTATTTGAATCTCTGTGGAGAAAAGAGTAGAGTGCTCGAAATTCAACAAAATACAAACAAAATAAACAAAGTTGCTTCAAATTCACAATTTACCACATCCGATGGGATGGGAGAGGGAAATTTAGTCAAGAGAAACTAGACAAGGGGCAGAACAACAGTCAACTTTACACAGTACACCATACACCATGTATTATGTTACTTTGCAGTGTATTACATTGAGCATTGTATTGCATGAGAATAAAGTACACAATTCATATATACATTGTACTTACATTGTACATGCACGACAATGGAAGACACAAGACAATGTTTCAAGTTTAATGTATGTAAATGTTCTCTTGGAGAAGTTGACCTCAATTCATCATCAGTCAGAGTCAGAGTCAGGTAGGTAGAATGGAATGACCCAGAACCAACATTGCCACAAGTTTGCGGTCGCGGTGCTGCTCCACTCCGGCCTTTTGTCGTTACGGTACGGTACTCCGATTTCTCCGACTCTTGGTAATACCGTGGCTATGGCTACCTAAATTTCAGTATGACTCTTCTTCTTCATTCTTCACTCTTCATACTCCATACTCATTGCTCACTGCTTGTACAATACTGTCCGCCCATACATAACTTGCCTTTTTTCTCCTAGCTTTCCCCAATTATTGGCGTGGAGAAAGTAGGAGTTTCTTTTTCAGCGGACAGTATACACCAAAACTTGTGTGTGTGTGTGTGTGTGTGTGTGTGTTCAGTGCTCATGCACCTTCACTTTTCACTTTAGCATTTCCTTCCCAGTTCCTTTTATACTAGTCTTCCCTCCTTTCTTTATTATAGTTAGTAAATAGGTGGATAGTGGATATATGTACCTATCTTGAGAATAATGCGTTTTTCATGTTGTGCTCCATCCTGCGTCTAATAGACGACCGTGACACCCTATTATATTTTATATTATATATTATAGCACTATCGGTTGTACTAAACATTTGTATGTAGAGCTTGTGACGTTTATCACCATCTGATATAAAAGTATACAGATAGATTATGCTTTGGTCTATACGTATGATGACATAAAATCCATCCAAAAATGTTACGGCAGTAGAGCAGCGAGCAACAGTTCAGCATACCTGACGACTATATATATATATATATATATATATGCAGGTACACTTTTTCCATTTTCGGTGTGGAGCACACCAAAGATTTATTTTTGAGCTCTGGGGAGACTTTACATGCCGTCAGTCAACCTCAACGCCAACTTCTCATTATTTTTTATTAAGTCTGGTGTAATGACCATAAGACCAATTAATAATAAAAAATTCTATCTCGTATCCTTTATCTACTCTCATCATCACCATTCACCAAGCTCCCATTACACTTCACACAGAGTAAACATGCTAATTGTGAACATGATCTACTTATATAAATACTTACTACATAACAAGGAATATGTATGTACATGTAAAAATAAAATGGCATTAACTAGCCAGATGGGATACTGTCATAATACACAAAATGTATGTATGTGTGTAATACATAGAGCAAGATTACAGTCATGTGCTTGTTTCATATTATTATTATTATCGTTTTAATGTATTCACAACGTAGATATTCCACGTCCCTTTTTTGTCCTATAGGGAAAACAGTCCATTATCTCCTTTTTTTCTGTTCCAACAAGTACATACATACATAGCTGTGTGAAGGGGCACTAAATTCCCATCTAAATGCACGTAAAATACACATTTTTTTCTCCGTTTCTGTTGGGGAAACAAGGATGGGGATACGGATGTGAATGTGAATGTACGTAGCACGATCATGACAAGGCACTCCATCCAAAAAACATGGTCATGCCACTATACAAGCTGCATCCATACACATACATATGTATACATAATGTACTCTCCCTGCTTTGGAATCGCATCTCATGAGCGGATCGCGATCTCGATCACGCTTCAGCTCCAACTCGGGTATCGTCTTTTTTACTGAGTACAGAAACCGTCAGTAGTTTAGTAGTCAAGCAAGCTTCCAGGCGGAATTCAAGGAGGGCAAAGGGAAGCGTCGAGGATCCAGGAGAAGAAGGAACTTTTCAAGTCTCTTCTACATCTTCTTCTTCGTCTTCTTTTCCCTCCTCTTCTCGACTCTTGTCTGAAAGCTCTTAATGAAAAACAAATAATGGTCTGTGCTCTACTCTACTCTACTCTCTACTATTCTCTCTATCGTTTTCGTGCTCCTGGTTCCTACTTTGAGAAAAACAGAAGTACCTATACACTATACACGTCTCAACTGAATTTCCAAACTCATGATAGGAAGACAACACAAAATACGCGGAACTGTCCGCACATACATATTTATACACTATTAGGAAAAGAGTGGAAGGACACGGACAAACTACAACCAGGAGAAAGAGACGAAAAGGAAAGGAGGCAAACCAATTTTGTTGATGTTGCTTCGGAGAATCTGGGAGAAAATGGGGGGAAAGTGAGAAGTGATGAGACGCGTCCAGACTCTTGGAGAGCTTATTGTCCAGCTCCGAGTCCAGGTCCAAGTGTATGGACAGTTTGATAGAGTTGTTTGTATGACTCAGCATAATGTACAAAATAGAATGTATGTATAGAATACAGGGACATCTCGCCAAAGACAAAGACAAGGATAGAAAATCCAAAGACACGGCGGACGATCAGTCGGCTCAGCTCAAGATCTTATACTCTACTCTTTTATATTAAGTATGTGTATGTACGTGTTAAACATATTGTCTCCTCAATTTTACCCATACATATACATAGATATTAAGTGTATCTCTCTGAAAATTTGTGAATAGCGATCAATCATCAAGGAGGAAAAAAATGGGATGGCAGTGCTAGAGTAAAAATGCGAGGACAAAAACAAAGACATGGACAAGGACGAAAAACAGGGCCGGGAACAAGTCCTGACATTCATATCCATAATACAGGACAATATAATACAACAACACAACACATACTGTGACATAAAAAAGAGCAGTAGCTGGGAAACTTGTCTTAAAATATGTGAAAAAAGTCCAGAGCCGACTGAGACAACTTGGCAGTGGACGGTGGACGATGCGATGGACAACGGACAACTTTCCTTGAGAGAAAGTTTACATGTATAGAGAAAGTCCACGGGCTGTGCGGCTCTTTACTTTACTATATTTACACTTTAGACTCTTTTACGCTGGCGAAGGTTGAAACTATGTACGTATACGTATGGCCATAGTCATATATGGTATCATTAACAATGCACCATACTATGCTATAACTATACTATACGGAAACCTGGAGTGGCTGACTTCTAAAGGGGGTTTCCAACGCTTAGCTGTTGCTGCTGCGTATACATACGAGAGAACACACAGTAAAGTTATATTCTATATTCTATGCCTTGTAGAATATAATACTGTCCTTATTGTTAGACAGACCTGAGCTGTATGTATGTATGCATGTATGACGCATGATATAGTTTCACTTCATAGTTTGAGTTTGACTGTTTATTTATTGAACGTTTGTTTCAATGAGTTTTCCTTCCCATTGTCATTGTTCTTGTTCTTCTTAGCTTTAGCTTTGGCGTTAGTTTGGTCATACTTTTAGTTCTACTCATATACTCTCGTAATCGTCGTCATCCACATCAATAATAAATAATTGTAGTCTCTATACATTCTCTATACCAGGAGACTCCGGCTCCTCGTCAGCGTATCAAGTTGAAGTATGGATAGCGAGAGTGTATGCATGTATATTGTATTGTATATTTTGCTGGATGTATGTGCAGTGCATACATACACAAACTCGGCCTTTCTCATATTTTCTCTTTAAGGCAAGCTTGTGTCTTTTACCTCGTGCCCGTAGATACTCTGTATGTATCTATATGTACTTTGTTGGAGAATGAAGTTTTACATTGTAAATACAAGTTGTATGCGTATGCATGTACAATGTACTGTGAGCGGTCGACTCTTTCTCCCCTTTACGGAGTCCATACTCAATGTTCTATCATCATATAGAAAATAATATCTGTATAAAAGGTTTTATGCTGTATAATCCCCAATATTATGTCATGTTGCAACGTAAAAGTCGTCTAATGCATAGTTATAGTTACTTTTCATTTCCACGCTGTGCAGAATGAAGACTGCATTTATATGTATGTACATATATTAGTTGGTATAAATACTCGGCAACCGGAAATAAAAATGTGATTATCATTTGCGTTTGCCCCATGTATTAGCATGGGAAAGGAGAACGTCGAAAAGAGCAATGTATTTTTTGTTGGGCAGTACTCGTATGTATGTAGTATGTATAATGTATAGGTATGCATATGAATTGAGATAGTTGGTGCTGGATATAATTCTACAGCTATTATTACCATTATTATTATCATCATTACGAAAAGCGACCCTTTCTTTCTCTTTTTAGAGTAGGTATTGCAGAATATAGAAATTATATAGGAATACCTTTGGGCTTTGGACTTTTCTATGTGTAGTGTCTTTCTTTCTCTGTCTGTCTCTGTCTTTTCCACTCTTTCTCTCTCTCTCTCTCTCTCGCAACTCTTTTTATGTAAGTATACTTTCTTTCTTTTCTTCTCGTTTTGTTAATTACAAGTTGCAAGATTATAATTAACAGAGTAATAATATATAATATATTAGTAAAAGTACATAGTATGATACAATATAATAACAAGTGAAGACAAGATAGAAAGACGAGGTCACCAGAGGTTAATATGCATGTACAGTTATTATATGAAAAAAATGAAGAGTATATAGGTACGAGTATTATGTGCATGAAAGAAAATGCGGAAAAGTGAAAATACATACATACAAACACAGGAGAACTAAAACTTGTTCTACAATCCCCAAAGTCTACCTACCTGCCTCTTTCATCCTTTTTAATTACTGGAGAAATATTTTTACTTACATATGTGATATGCTGTTCTTCATTGAGGAGACATGCACAAACAGATACATAATACACATGGAGTATAAAAAATAGGGAACTAGAGAAGCCTTTGAAGCAGCTAATATTATTTTTATTGTTATTAATAGCAATAATAATTATTTTTGCACTCTGACGTATAATAACGTAGTTACTAACTACAACATACTTATAAGTGTATTATACTTTATACTGCGGCAAGGAAAAAAGAAGAAAGGCACAAGCAAAACACAAACAGGAACAGGACAAACTAGACTAGGATGTGTAATGTGTACCAAATGACATGGCATGATTTTCTATCTGTAGGTATATCGTGAACTGGGGAAAATCTACCTGGAGAGAATTAGTGCAGTAATTATTTTTGTTATGGTATTTAGTAAATAGTTTCCTCATGGTGGAAGTTGCAAGCATGAAATTGAAATGCATTAGTACATTGTTACAGGAATAATATGAAAATTAAGTACCTATGTACCTAAGTAATCATACATAGAGATACAGTAAATAACATTGTGTTATTGCTTAATAATACTCAGAACTTTACTTTATCCTTAAATGAAACTAATCAAAAGATCGATTTTCGGATAATTCGTCTTTTTATCATTACCTTTTGATAGCGTATTATTAGCATTAGATTTGTCTTGTCTTGTCTTGTTAAAGCAGCAAAATATAATGTGCATAATCATTTTTATTCGGACAAGGATTTGGGATTTGCGAATTACGCATTATAAATATTCTGTGATATCCTGTATTTATTATTATAGTTTTTTTACCGCAATATTATCATCACCCGTTGATCATGAATTTTTGATGTTAAACAGAAGCAGGTGGGCATTATTTTTTGATAATGTGGATCATACATTATACTGTATGATGTATGATATTATAGATCATGTTTCTAAACATTAAATTTTCTTTCAAAGACCTCGTTCAAGTTTTGCCCAAGCTCATTATGTATTCCTATTTACTATTCACATTTAATCCTTGATCACGGGTAATCAGATCAGTTTTGATTACACAAAGAAAACACAATGAAGGAATCACCGGATCATTTTGAGTGTGTGGGTTGTATTATTGTAAGTACAAGATATACCTACAGATGAAGAATAAATTAAATGGAAAAAGCCTCGTTTCAAGTTGCTCAATACGTACAAAATACAATGAGTAAAGACGCAACTAATTTACCTTAATATGTATGCATGGACTTGGGACACTGGCCTTAGACAAGATAAAAAAATATAAAATAACGAAAAAGGAAACCAGATTGCTTTTTTCTTGCAAGAAAATACCGAGGAAAATTAGTGAAACTTTAAACCCGAGACGTAAAAAACTTGAAAAAGTAATTTTGAGCCAAACTATTTAACTGTACAATATGTATTTGTAATGTTCTCATCTTTTACTATAGTTATGTATCTGCTGTCTGCTTTATTAAAAAAAACTATTATAAATTTGAAATTGCAAGTTTTCTTTGAAGCTTCAGAGAGAAATACGTTGGAGCTAAAGAGAGAGGCAATGGTTCATTCAACCAGCAAGAAAAATCCTGTAGCATTACATGATAATAAGTACATATTGCTTTCTATTTATCAAGATTTTATCGTCTTTTATCATCTCAGTTCACCCGAATGCCTCTGAACCGCCGGAGCAAACGACAAAGTGGGAAATTAAATCACGTTATTGTGATGTGATTGTACATTGTACACAAGTAGATAATGCCCTTCATTGTATACTCTGTGTGTGTATGCTTTAAAACGACAGGATGATATGATAATCTGTCTATTTACCTTGTAATAAAGGAAATAATGGATATTGGCGACAGCCATAATACACATAAACTAAAGTATAGCAGGTGTACACTGTACATACATACAGAAAATTAAGGCAAGGTAAGGCAAATCCGCGAAGGCTTTCCTAATTCGATTTTCCGAATCGATTGAAAAATTATCCAACGTTCCAGTTTAGTTTTTGGCATGAATAACTATCTGCATTGTGTAAGTAGTAAGCTGTATTATACACCATACACATGTATACATAGGATATGCTTTGGCTTTGGCTTTAGCTGTCCAGTCCCAAGCGCCAGGCACACGATGCAACAGGATGCAGGATTGAATTTATTGATTCAAGCCGTTCAGCTGTTTCTGTTTTCCTTCTGTATGTTAGAGTCTCTTGGAAATTTTGAAACTAAAGCGGATCCTTTTGTTTTATACTCAACCTGCTTCCACTGGAAAAGCCCGGGCGTAATTTGCAAAGTGAGTAATTAAGGGGAAAGTTTTTTCTCCCTTCATTAGGGCTGTACGCTGTACTGTATTGAATATTGTGGTCGCGGATTAGATTCATTTCCTGTTGGCTTTGGCTCTCCCAATTTCCTCGCACTAAACTTGGAGAGGGGAAATTGAGGGACTTTGAATGGAATTTAAATTGCTTATACCGTGTGAGCTGTTTTCATACACGCTAATTTTTTACCACATTTTCCCCTTTTACTTTCATGCATCTGAATCAAGTTTGCACGTTTGTACATTTTTTGTACGTTTGTATAAATACAGTATATGTATCGTGAATAGTGTCAAAGATAGATTTCTCTTGTTCTATTCTTTTATACATGGAAAAATCGGGGAATTTCCGCAGCTTCTGCAGGTTATTCCCCCTTTGTCAGTGCACATGTATACTGATATGTACAATGTACAAAGACGTGTTGTGAAAACATTAACGAGGACGAGAGGAAAGCGACAACGACAAAGGCAGCGACAGTTAAAAGACGTTTTACACAACAAAGTATGCAACTTTTCAATTTTTTTAGATGCACGAATGTATATTATACTTACATGCATGGGGCTCGACGATTTGTAATGGCAGAGGAAGAGTGTACCAAGGTTATAATCATAACAAAACAGGGAATGTTTGTGTTTGCATAATTTATATAATTGAAAAAACAACCTGCGATCACCCTTTCCATACCATTCCATTCCATAGTTTGTTCAGTGTTCAGTCCATTCCATACACACACACCAAGGAAGAAAGAGGAAACACAATATAAATATGCATAAACAAAACACACACACCGTCAAACTCATGGCGAAAACTACACGGGCATGGAACGGAGTTGTACATATCGCACTTCTTCTATGGTATGTATGTGTATGTATATATAGCAAGTCTAAGACTACCAACACACACCGACTGGTGATATTTTAGTTTTTACTTTTTTTCCTACCTACGAATTACGCATGAAATATTGAGAGGATGGAAAATATGTGCTCCGAGACAGAGTTTCCTACCTATTTTTCTACGGTGTAGTTTTGTATTGTATATTGTATAATGTGAATGGGAAAACTTCTTGGGCTGTTTTTCCAAAGCCCACATTATCAAGCGGTACATACATACAGGAAGCAAAACAAATAGCAGACGGATACTTTCCATGCTAACAAGAGTCAAACTATCTTCTGTATTCATGTAGTAGTATGTTCAATGTACATATGTACATACATATCGGCATGTGTGAGGATGGAGATAATAGAGCTGTAGTAGAATTTAGAACTTAGAACATGGCTAGTAATTTTCTGCATCTTGTTTTCCTTCCATGATTTACAATTTGTTTGCTATCCATCTGTCAAAAGACAGCTCATTAGTTTTGGGATGGAGGGAGATTTTTGCAGTAAAAAATCAAGTTATTTCTTTTGTGTATGTAGTATGTACATATTATTTTAAGCCGGATAGTTTTCACATTGCACATTGCACATGCCTTACATAATACTTGTGTATTTAAGTGAGTATTTTAATTATACTAATAACAGTTTTATCAAACTACAATATTACGTATTTTGGCGAGTTTGTGCAAAATTTTTTGAATTTTATAAAATAATTTTTCCACCAAGAACCAACTTTTTTACATATGGATCTAGTGCGAATGTGGATTTTCGAGTTTCAAAGTACATACCAGTATGCCGTTACACTAAAATTAATTAACAGTCATTAAGAATTACGAGCAATTATTTGCGTTTTAGGTTTTAGAAAAGTTTGATATAATGTATAAGTGTATGTTGAATGTATGTATTATGTATACATATTAAAAAAAGTTTCCATTTCCTACAACATCGTCAATACAATTTTCCATCGCAAAAAACTTGATACTCCTTTTTTGTGACAAGCTAAATAACTCTCATGATAAGGTAACAAGTAGGTATTATGGACATGGATGTTACATATGCTTCAAAAAAATTCTAACTTTGCAACTTTCCGTACACTTTAATTGCACCAAAGTTTTATGGAAAAACTGGAAAATTGCAAAAATTGAGATTTTTATATCAGCACAAAAGTTAGTGATAATGATAATACAGATAATTACTTAACATGTAGAAAAAATAAATTGAAAACTCTGTTTCTTTGTTACCCTTACCTTTATTTCAAGTTCCAAAATCCGAGGGTAGAAAACAAAAAGAACAAGCTAGAGAATGCTGTACAGAACTCCGAGAATGCAATTGTCTTGGTGTGATTCAATCTCATCTTTTTATCCTTCAACAATTCAAAAATCCTTAAAATTCACCAAATGAAAAACAATATTGGACTTTTGAAGCACCGTGAGATATTTGTTATGAGGAGTATGTATTTGGAATCCAATCTATCTTGAGTTTCTCTCTTTAGTTTTTCGTTCGTTCAATCCGTTTACACAAACACAACACGTTTTTGATAACGGTGACAAATAAAATTTGTTCTTTTTCTGTATAATATAATGTACTTACTTATATATTATGTATGTTTGCTTCTTCTGTTCCTGAGCCTTTGTTTTTGGTCTATGGAAGAAGAAGTCACTCTCAACTTTATACAAAATATATGTATGTAGGTATAGGTATTATATTTTAGATAAAGTAGAGCAGATTTATTTTACATCAAAATCAAAAAATCAAGGGTGACGAATTTCAACTCGCTTCTTTTTCGCTCACACTAAAATTAAAAGTTGAGGACGAATTCATAGAGGAAAAGATATCAAGTCTCGAACAACAACAACAACAATAATAATGTGGATAATGGCATGAAGCGATAAGAAAATTCAAAAGAGTTTATCTTTGAAGTTGATTCTGGTGCGGGTTTTCTGACTCAGATTCGGATTGGGATTCTGATTCAGACTCAGACGATGATGATGATGCTGATGATGCTGCTGCTGATATTAATGTATGTGGATATTCATGTTCATATGTTCATGATGGTTTTGTTGTTTGAATTTGAGTTTGAGTTTTCAGAGCTGGGAGACGCACCATAATTCTCTCACTCACTTGTGAGACATCTTCTCATTCTCCTTGTCTTGCACTCCTTTCTTTGTGCTGCTGCATATTTTTCTCTTGTGGATCTTCTTCTCAATGTACAATGTACAATATACACAGTATTATTATTACAATACTTACGTAAAACTGTGCAGAAAATGTGTTAGTACTGGAAGCTCGTCCAACTTTGATTCCAACTCCAACCACAACTCGGTATCTTGCCTTGTGCTTGTAGTATGTAGTAGGTAGGTATGTATCTGTGTCTTCTTCCTCAGCTCTTGTTCTCCACCTCTTTTTTGCTAACTATAAATAAAACAAGGCTTGCAATTGAACTCGAACCAGCCAACGAACAAGAACAAACGAACGAACGGCGAACCAAGAACCAAATGCACATACAGGAGAGCAGGGAACAAAACCAAACAGAATATAATAATAATATAATAGAGAATAGAGTGGAGTAGAGTAGAGTAGAATAGAATAGAATGGAATAACTGTATATGTGGATTGGATTTGATTTGATTTTACTTTTGGAGATGTGAACGTGGATTTTGTGGATGTGTGATGACGGCGAAGAAGCGAGAACTGAAACTCTCGAAGCGAGCGAACCGACTAAAATATCAGAAAAGTCGGAGAACTAGACAAGTGCGGGGAAAACACCGAAACGAACCATCGAGCCAGCCACAGTGTTACTCTTTTCTATTCTCTCTCATCCTTCTCTGTATCTCTCTCTGCTCAAAGCTTATATTATAACTATATGCTACTGTTTGCTGCTACTATACATGCAATACACAGAAAAGTAACTCAAATGAACAGTGAATAAGTGTAATCTAAGCATGTTTGATGTGTTGTGGATTTGAATGCATATTAGCCAGCGCACGAAAAACGTGGAGCCCCGAGTTCAATAAAATACATATATAATATATAATATTCACTGTTGCAAAACACGGGAGTACAATTCACTCCCTTTTAACCCAAAATTTTGCTAATTGTAAAAATTACACCTCACATTAATTCATTGCGTCCATATGTAATTCTGTGCATGAACGATTCACAATTCATTGCTCGAATATTTGTGCTTTTTAGAGTTGTATTTTTAGACTTGCTGTCCAGATAGAATTTTCGTAATATGTTCAACTTTCTCCAGGATGCTCCCATGGAAAACCATGGTGATTTGCGGAATTTAATTTGTGATAGATGTATGTATATGATGTTGCTGAGTGTTCATGTTGATGTTGATATTGATCAACTGTTTTTATACATATTATGTATGTCAGTTTTCATTTTTCTTCTTTTCTTACAAATAATATCAGTGTAAGCTAAGTGTAGAGTAGAGTAGAGTAGACCAGAGTAGAATTGAGTTGAGTGGATTCGAGCTGAGACAAACTCGTTCTGTCCTTACGTCTCTCGTCTCTGTGTACTTGATATTTATTCTCGTGCTCCGCTCTCCTTGCCCTGTACATTGTACATTGTACATACAACATGAATGCATAAATGTACAAATATAAACTGGCGTTGGTTGTCTTCGAGAATGGAAGGAAGAAGAAGAAGACGACAGACGACAGAGAGAGATGGCTAGCAAAACACAATTCCTACGTACATATAATGCACTTGAGACTGTAGATCGCTCTTGTTGCTGCTCCCGTTCATATTCCTGTTCCTTTCTATACTGTACGTTTCCACGCAGACAGACAGACACAGATGTATTTATGTAGGTAGGTATATCCTATCCTCATTAGAGATTAAAGATGGTTCTGGATATAAGGGGCAAAACTGTATCATAATAGTATATGCTATGCTTTTAGACATATGTTTATACGTAAATTTTACAGATATAAATATACATACATAATGTGTACATTGTACATGTACAATGTACAAGTAAGTCTGATATAGCCATGATGATAATAATAATGTAGGGGCAAAAAGTAAGTACAAGTACAAGTACTTGAGTTTGACTCAAGTTGGTGTATGTAGTCAGAATGAGCATGAGTATGAGGATATGACTGTATGTATTGTATTTATGCATGGTTGTGAGTTTTTGAGGCGCTTGTGGAAAGACACGGGAAACCAAGAGCTAGAAGACGAGGATCGTCGAAGGAGACACAGAGACAGAGACAGAGTCAGAGATAGAGGCAGAGATACAGAGAAAGGGAAGAAAAGAGGGATGTCAGAGTTATGGCTCCGTTGGTTACGCTATTGGCACAACAAATTTATACCAGCATTTCAGCATACATGTAAATGTGCATAAGTACATCTATGTACATAAGAAAAAGCAGCATGGAAAATACATACGTAAACATAACACAGTTGGGGATACAGAGAGAGAGTCGAGTATTGTGGAAAAAACATGCAGGAGCTACAAGTATTTGCCCTGCTCCTGCTCCGTCTTCTTCTTCTTCGTCTTTCGTTTGCCTTCTCGAGACTCAAAACTACGGGTAGAAATTGCAACGATGCAGTTCGGTTCAGCAGCAGCAGCAGCAGTAGCAGTAGCATTCGACATTCAACATGCAAGCCAAGTCAATAAGCAAAATGCACGGCAGCGTGAGGCCCAAAGTTATATACATATGTATATACTACACACACATTACACACGTATGTATATATAAGTGTACACATGATAGGAGCATTGAAAATACTGGTAGGATATACAGCATACAGAGTGCAATATTATGCAGCATATAATAGCACTGAAATGGAGAGTGCACTCTATGAAATATTTTTGCAGAGTAATGTTACACTTGCATACATCGTGTATTTATATTAGAGGAAGAAAAAAACGTATCTTACATGTTATCCACTCGAATGAACTAGATATGCAGAAACAGCTTGATGGTTTTGGCTTGTGGTATATTTTTTGGTATAATAAAAATATTACGAGAAATTTTCCTCATGAATCCTCCGGCAGCACCTTTTCCTCTTCCTCTGGTTTTTAGCTTTCTCTCTTTCTCTCTCCCTCTCTCTCTCCATGTTCTAGTTGCCTCCAAACATCAACTTCAACTTTTACTTGAGCCACAGTTTGAGCTCCAGGTTCGGATTTGGATTCAGATTCAGATTCAGCTGTATAGCTTCACCTCATCGTATCACTCAAACTTCAATTTGCAGGGGTATGGGCAGAAGCAGAAGGTTTTTGGGGAATTTTTTTTCCTATTGAACAGTTCATGAAAAATACGGATTATATGATGCATAATAATGTACAGACTCGACGTTGCTCCATGAAAAGTAAGATACATACATAGGCTATACATAGGTATACAAGGGAAAGTCTTGGTTTGGGTGCAAATGTCAAATGCTAGTGTAAACTGGGTACACGGTACACTGTACATATCAGTAAATGCAAAGAAGCAAGAATGACAAGTATTCTCCCGCATCCACCTTTACCATACTGTACCCAACTACCAAAAAACCATCATCGTCATCCTTCATCGTCATCGCCGTCCTTGTCCTCCGTATACATTGTACATTGTACATACATACTCCGCCAAGAGAAGTCACAGCTACGCATTCAGTTGGAGTCAAAGTGGAGTCGAGTCAATAACTATGTATATAAATATATGTGTGCATGGTCGTAGTCAGTCAAGCTCAATGAATGGAAATTTCGGGAAATGAATAACAGGGCGAGGAAAATTTATCATGCACGAAATACGAAATGTGTACGGGTGAATTGCAGTCAATATCAATATATTTTGCAATATATACAATGTAATGTTTGTAATCTCTTATATGTAATATACGAACCTCTATACAATATAAATACTATGCGTATACATACATAAGACTTCATTTTCATCCTGCTGAACAAGTCAAAGTTAAATCAGCAGTCAAGCCAACAGTGTTATGTATTTATGTATACCAGCCAAGCTAAACTAAACCAAGTCAAGTCAAGCCAGACTTTATACATGCTCATGTATGTATGTATGCCAATGTCAATAGAAATAGGAATAGTCAATAAGTACATGCAGCTACATACAGCTAAATGTAAAATAGAGAATGAAATGGGGGGATGGAAATGAAAACACCGGAGCCGGATGGATTTTACGCGCTCTGTCACAAAATACACACGCGAAAAATACATGGGATTATTTGTCTATGTTTATTGCCCCGCGACCTACCAAAACCAACAGCAAAAGAAGAAGAAGAAGAAGATGGAGAGCACAGTTCATAAATAGTAAAATACTAAACACTACAATACAATACAATGTAATGTAAAATGGAATTATAGCTTTAGTTATATTGAACGCAGTTGTACATGACATGACACATTCACAGTGTTTACATATTTAGGTCGGGAAGCAGGAAGTTAATAAAATTTGCACTCGTTTTTCTAGATAGTTTTCATACTTGTGTACAGTGTGTGCATGTGTGTTTATGTATAACTATACAACGCAACAAAGTCCGCCATGGCCGTCTTAAACCAGATCATAAAATTTGAATGTGGTCGGGAATATTTTTTTATTAGAGGCTTCCTTCTCTGTTTTTTCTCAAATTATTATTCTTTGAAATATGCATGACGGAATAACACATTTGTCTATACATAGAATAGAAAAAAGTAGAAGGGCTGATAAATATGGTTTAAAAATTGAGTCGCTTTGACATAAAAAATAAACGTGCAAATTAGTGTAAAATAAATTGTCTTTTTGTGGCTAATAACTCCCCGAAATTTGAGGCTAATCATAATCACATCCTGAGTCAAACTGACTCGAGTGTAGGCTAAAGAGCAACATTTCACCTCTTTTTTGTGTATGATGTGAAAAACATGGAAAATATGAATATGTATGTATTATGTATGCATAAAGTTAAAGGTAAAAGCTTCTGCCTTTGTTCCACTCAAGTTAGAAGGAAGGAAAAGGAGACAGAGGGCTAATATCGTGCACCAGTTACTATGAAAACAAAAAATGAAGGGTTCTGGATGAGAAAAGGAACGAATTTATGTATGTATATACAAGGAAGAGGAACAAGTCGGCTCAAAGGAAGTCGTACGAGTAGAGCCACAAGCCAGAGAGAGGCTAGATTAACTATTGAGGAATATCTAGGAATTGTAATCTTACGACCGAACGCTGGGACTGAGACTGACTCTAGCTCTGTATATGAATTTGGATATCTAACAAAATAAGATGACTGTGTGGATGTTCATGTCCTGTGTGTTCCATTTTCAGTTTTAGCTTCAGCTTCAGCTCCGGGCTAAAATAGAACAATCTAAATACGTAGTAAACTATAGATTGCATGTATGTAAATATATGTATGTATGTACAAAACTCTTCAGTAGGAAGTCTCTGGAGCCCCAAGATTTCTGTTTCAAGTCCAATCCAGACTCCTGCTGAATAAGTACATATCTGCTTTCCCCTTGCCATTGTACTTCCACTGGCAAAAGGGAGAAAGTGAGCCGTTCTGTCGACTTGCAGTTTTAGAGCTTCTTTCACCATAACCCTTAATAGTACCTAATAATAGTATTCGTAATAACGTCGGACAGTATTTGTCAGACAATTGAAAATTAATTTGGATTTTGTATTTAAATTCAGCAGGTTAGTTAATATTTTACTGCATGCATCCTAAATTTACACAGTTTATACATTGCCGATGATGATTGCTGTTCGTGTATTTAGTATTTAGATTTATCATACAGACCTTTAATATTTTCGACAAAAGATCATTTTGCAAGGCAAAATCTGATTTCCAACAAGAAGAATAAGAAATAGGCGTCGGAGAAATACGGAGAAAATGATCGGCCTTGATTCTGTAAAGAAGATAAAGGATGAGTGATTCCAACATATCATTATCGTAATGATTTGCTCCACACACCTAGCATAATCCTTTTTGATCATGATTGAGAATCCATCGAGACTTTCCTTTTAAGCTCACGTCCATGTCCATGTTAATGTCCATCTACCATCTACACAAGCCGCGATCCATCTTACCTGTCACAGGCAAATGTTCATAAAGTCATAATACAGATATTATACACTTTACTCAAAAGAAACTCTGAATTCTGATTCTATTTGAATTGAATGCTTATACTGTACATACGTATGAAGAAACTGATGGGCACTAATATGTATAACAGTAACAACAATAATATTCCGCCCATTCCTATTTTCCATTTTATTTACGTAGATACCCTGAATGGAAATGAAAATGAAAATTGATGTAGTTATTATTCCCACTATTTTGAATCCATTTAAATATTCCGACTACTACACATACATATGTACTAGTAAATAATATTCTTGCTTTGAATTAGAATTTGAAATGAACTCTGACATATTTTACCGATATACATACATTTTATGCAGCATGACGCATGAATGTTTCGCTTTTGAACTATGTATTGTACATACAAACTAAACAAAGTAGGTAATATCGTACATTATTGATGATTGAGAAACTACCTACTAATACGCGGCTGTCTATGAAATACCTGTGTATGTATATGTACACATATTACAATACTTGCTGATAAAATATGGTAATCAATTTAAATGCCATGTATTCAAATTTTGGCTAGGTACGCATAACACTTACGCGTATTGTATATTAGTAGATAACTGTAGGCATGAACTATAGCGTTCCGTCAGTAAATCGTTGATTTCAAGTCGGTTCTACAGAACATGAAAACATATGTAAATGGATCTCTCGTTCTTGTTCTACTCCTTCCCTTCGTGCCCCTGTGTTTTGTGTTTTAATGATGTTTTTATACATATTATACAGTTGTATAGGAAAGTAAAGCGTGAGAAAAATGAGACTTTTCTCCGTTTTCTCCAACCTTTGTCTACATTTTTATTTTTTTGCGTTTAAAATAGGAAAACTAAAATATGAAATAAAACGTATGATGCACTGCAGCATGTAAACATTTAACTATGCATATTTTCATAACACATATCTATCAAATACAAAAAATATACCGCGGGCGTAAATATGCTGTATGTATTATGTATTTACTACATTTATTGTTGTGGACTTTCTTTACAAACGCTGACCATTTTTTATCTGTCCTTTATCTGTACATAATAAATGTAAGCCTGGCCTTATAATCATGGTTCCGTCTGATCATGCATCGTCACAGCAATCATGTTATCGAACTAAAATGTAAAAATAAGATATTTATCACAAATTCATCACGGACATACACACATACACATTACACATGTATGGGGCTCTCAACTATGTACTCATTGTTTTACAAATTATTATACGAGGAGTACTCCCATAATATGCTATGTATCACATCATATGTACTCCTATCGTCTACGCACATGCAGAACGTAATGGATCATAAAATAATGAAGAAAGTCTGTACGTAGATTGTAGATGCATGCATTCTGCATATTATGTACTATATACCTATAAGTATAAGTAAGTACTTACACGGGAGAACATTGAGCTGGAATCCAGATAAGAGTAGTTTAAAAAGTATCTGTATCTTGCATAGGAGGCTTAAAGTAGCATAGACATTGCGCAAAGTGAGGGTTTCGTCCTATCTTTGTTTGAAGAACTGTATGCTGTATGTATGTATACAATGTACACTTGTGCACTGAAAGAAGAAAGAGAAAGAGTAATAATAATATTCATTATCATCGTTGGATAAAGAATAAAAAATGTCATAAAATAGAAATATTACTTACATATTAGACGAGGGAAGGACATAATATCTAGTCTTTTTATCGTTCATTCATCATTTATCGTTATTCTCGTTTCTGGAAGGATGATGAACTCCCTGGAGAAAGTATGGCGGTTTACGGTTTATTATCAAGAAAATGTCCAGGAGACTACTATTCATTGCTCATTGTTATGTATATACATTATACAGTGGAAAAACTTCTGCAGTTATTGTGGATTCAGTGCAATCATGTCAACATGCCCAAAGTATGTAAAAGGTTGTATTGCACTGTTTCAAGTTACAAGTGCAAACTTAACAGAATTCATTGACACACATTTGTGCATTTGTAAGATTTTTCTGCCATTTCGTACAGAGTACATACACAGTATCATTACTAATTATCGTATTATCGTCCTGTAATGTGGATGCAATAATCTAATAATACTACAATATTTTGATACTTGAACATGATTGAGTATTAGTTGCAGTTGCTTTTTGACTTTGGCGTAAAAAATGGCATATGTTATGCACTGCAGCTTGGAAAACAGGATTGCACACTACATATTAGGCAGCTACTTATTATCCACTTACATATACAATATCATGTATTTATTTATTAGACATGCTATTGCATTTTTGACATGTGAGGCAAAAACATACATTTGTTTTATGGCTTATCTTCAGTTTCATCAAACATATCTTGCATCAAATTTTAACTAAAATGGCTCAGTGATTTGTGCGTTTACATGGAAATCTAAAATAAAAAGGTATTAAGTTATTAAATGCTGGCATGTGTTGTACATTGTGTGCGTTGATGTGATCATTTTTACGTAATATTTTTTGTGTATGATTGATACGTAATTTCTCAAGTCACACTTCCAATTTTGAATGTTAAAGGTCAGAAAAGGTCCTTTGGCTCGGAAACGCATAATATATGTATGTACATAATAAAATGACGGTTGTTGGTTTGATCTTTGAACTTTTAGCCCTGTTATTGAAAAGTTTACTTATTTATTAGAGAAATCAACTTCAGAATCAGACCTTTGGTTTTGATTCTAAAATAAGAGCCAACTGCTCAAAGTTTTTTTTACAGGAAATACATGTTACCACATATTTTATTTAACTATCTAAAAGTTGCAAATTGCAAATTTGTACAAGAAACTGGTCATTTTGTTTGGGCCCCTAGTGGAGATTGTGATTTATTATAAATAGAATAAAAAGGGCCAAAATTTTACAGGTTTACCAAGTATAGATAATATAATGGCATTATACCATGTGTTCCCAAGTTTGTCGCATCCTTGACCGATTTAGAATTTTGGGTTTGGAGTCTGTAGTCTCTAGGATGTAAATAATGAATCCCATGTTTTCTCCGTGTTGAGGTGACTGGACAAGTTGCAAGTGGAAAGTCACAAGTCACAAAGGTGAAGTGTCGAGGCTGAAGAGGTAAATCTGGAGGTTATCTGGAAAACTCCTAAACACATACGTATTACATTATATTCACAGGGAGATCTTCAATCTTCTCACTTTTTCTTTTTTCTTTCTTTCTTTTGTTCTGTAAAAGTTTAGGGGGTGAGTTGTGAGTTTGACTTCTGTATACAAGTCAAGTCAAGTCAACAAGAAAGCACAAGGCAAAAGCCAAAAGCTGTCTTCTTGAATCTTCCTTTTCTTCACTCTTTTCTCATCTCGAAAATCCAACCAACATGTTTGCATCATGTGTATACAGATATATGCATATTCTTTGGACTGAATAAGGATAAATAAACTAAGCCAAGTACCAAATGCACAACTAGCAATAGTAATATATGGCGAATTACAGTATCAAAGCAACAGCATACATAGGATAGCATAGCATGGGTGATGCTGGAAAAATGGGGAACAAGAACAAGTTGCTGGATAGAAAAGTGCAAGCAAGGCTAAACTAGAAGAGGATGAAGAAGAAGACGAAAAGGAAAACTCTTCAACTTTTTTCAGGGTATCTTTCTTTCCCTATGATATTTCACTCCGTCTTCTTTTTCTTCTTCCTGTGGTCGGTCGGTCTTAAGGAGACCACACCAAAAGTGTGCATGAGAAAAGAAAGAAAGGTCTCCACAATTTTCTCATCTGCTTATGTATAGGATGTATGTAAAAAAAACTTGATGCATAGAAAAAGAGCGTGTCCGTGTATGTATGTCGACATTGTATAGAGTGTAGAATGTAGAGCCATCGATAAGTTTTTTTACGGTTGCCATCTCCAACTTTCCTCTCAAGTTTTTTCTCTTGCTTTTTTCTTTACTTCTTTCGTCCTTTCTTTATTTTAGCCCCTGCCATGGTTTTTGGTTTTGAAACTTGGTTTGTAATTCCTTTTCCTTCCGTTTACCATGGCCATGGCCCTATACTATAGCCTTAGCAATGTGCGTTCACTATGACTATGACTATGGCTATGGCTTTGACTACTTGAGTCCTTCTGCCTTGTTTTTTCCTCTTTATTTTGCTGGAGAAACCAACTTGTGAGTATAAAGTGTAAACTGTAAAGTATTATGCGAAAAATGTGCTCCGCAGAGTTTATTGTCTACGCGTTTTTTATATTCAAAACTGACTCGACTCTCTCTCTCTCTCTAGTCTCTTTACTCTTTACTGCATGTGCTTATACTTACTCTATATATATACAAGGCGGAAAATTCTTGTTAATATTTTCTCTCCGCACTTGCATTCCATTTTTCATATAATGTACTCTTCTTCGTTCTTCCCCTTTTTAGAACCAGAACTAGACCCAGAATGGCACACTGACTGGATAATGGAGAGGAGGGGAATATCTATGGAAGGGAAAGTGCGAAAATGCATAATAAAAACGTACCTTGTAAATAAATATTATGAAGTTATGCTTCTCCCTTTATTTTATGCGTCCTTTTTTCTGTCTCACATTCCCAAGTACAATATGTTGTATGCATTTGTTTTTGCCGTCTCTGTTGAGCCCGTTGCTACAGAACTGTATCTGTTGTGTTATTTTTGTTACATTTAAAATTCTCTTCTTGCTTACTCTATTTATCTTTTTTGTCTGCCGATTGGACGCTGCATAAAATTTTCCACCATCTCATTCACACATAAAGTTGACAGTTGTTCCTTCTCATTTTTACATTCTCCGTAGACATCAGACAAGGTTTACGGAGCTGACTATACTGTAACGTCTGGATATCAAATGTATGTTTATATGCACAAATGTTTGCGTAAACTTTGGATTTGCGATGGAAATTTCCTTAAAATACATAATTCAGAGAACGATATGGTATAGTGCGACAAACTGACAATAAAAAAGGCAATGAGAGCATTAAGACTTGCGAATATCAAATTCGAATAATGTAGTAGATAGTAGAGCAGCCATTGTTTTTGTTGAATTCGCTGTATCTTATGTAGGGTCACCTGGGGGAAGTTTGTTTATGGGGTAAGTTTAACAATCCCCTTTAAAAGCGAACTCTGAACCAATG
>JAQIVE010002084.1:0-21392 GCA_034698285.1 Sminthurinus bimaculatus | reverse complement strand
TAGGCAATTCCATGCACAAATATTGTATTAGATTGAACAATAGTGGTAATCTGGCCTAGTCATTGCTTGCATTTAGCTGCTAGCCCCTTTCTATTTGTATAGTACATAATATTATAACAAAATACTTGTGCATTGTACATACATACACGCGGATATTTAATCCAGCCGACGTGATATAATATTGTTTGCTAAATTTTGTTTTCTAAAGATATATTTCACTCGTGTATAAACATAAAATACACCTTCTTATAGAGCTTCGACTATAAATAAATATAGTTTGGTATACATTACATCTGTTTTTTTTATTTTTCAGCTGCCCTTTTGTGGCCCCACAAAAATCAAGCAGTTGCTTTATACAGGTCTCATGATTACGTTTGAGCTGTATGGAAAAATATGGATCACGACATTCCAGCGTATGTATAATAAATTACAGATATTTTATTTAAGACTTGTGTGCTTGAGTACAACAGCAAAAACAACTCCATGGCACTAACATGAAATATGATGAAGGTATATTGGCTACTTATTTACATGCACGTTCTTAAATTGCTTATTGATTTTACCCATACACTCACTCTACTGATTGACGATTACGAGAAAAATCAAGGCTTGCGTATAAAACAATACAAGGAAATTACGGTGATAATCATAATACCATAATATTGCTCTGCATTTAGTAGTCTTACTTGTTTGCAGGGAAATACATTCAGAAGAATAATGAATTTATGGCTCAAATCCAATCAATCAGAGATTATCATTATCGTTTTATGGAGTAGTTTGGCTAAAAGATATACAGCAATAGCTGTATATAGGCATTAAATTAATTAACTCTTAATAGGCTAATCTGGATAATGCTTTATGTGTCGTATTATGTATATTATCTATTTTCGAAGACGGAAATCCACAAAGTACGGAGAATCAACTTGAAGAGCAACAAACATTTTCAAGCACCAGTTTGAAGTAAAATCTGTATGGATTGAGAGATTTTGTAAAGTATACTTAAGTAAACAATGCACAAAGCAACATTTTATTTAGCAGTACATTTTAATAATTTTCTGGTGGTTTTTGTGGATCAACAAATGAAATTCACTAGATGAAATGCCGTTTTTCCAGAAAAAGAAAACCACCACCTCTCAATCAATCATAAAATTTTTACATTATCGCCCGATTCCTCAGTTGCCCCTTTGAATTCAGTAGCAAGCTCAAGAATTGAAAAAACCACCCCATTGAGGAACAGCCAAAAAAAGACAACGTTCTTCAATGTCTGTTTTCCTTGGCATTTGAATTTGGAAGAGAGCGAACAAATTAGTGTACGACTGCTGCCGAGATTTTTGTGGAATGAACGGCTGGAAATGTTATCCTTGTCAAACTTGGGTATCTCCAAAAGACACCTTGCAGAGGCAAAGAAGACTGGCGTAGGAATTTCGTGGTACGAATGCAAGTGCGGTAGGAACGATTCTAGTCCAAAGTCTATTTTGCCGTACTACCCCGATTTAGTATCTCGATGTGGGGGCAAAGCGTGTAACCCCTTTAATTTAATATAAGAAATACGTTTCTGTGTTTCACATTTGGTTTAATGATTTGGTAGGTTAATGGTTAGGTTATAATGATACAATTTATGACGGGTGTAAAGGTAAACAGGACGAAAAAAAATTCTGTATAAAAATATTACCTTTTTTTTCAATGTAATCGGTTTCTGGAAAAAATAAAATAAAATTTGTCTAAATAAATAAAGTCTGTCGTTGCCATTTTTGTAAAAACATTTTTTTCATAAAGTTGTCTGCCTACTTTATTTTCTTTACAGACTGCTGACCGCTTTTGCATGATAAGTTTATGTGCATAAATTAGGCTTTGAAATTCAATATGGTTTCTATATGCGACTGAACCACTTGACGAAGAGACGACGTTGTTTTTTGTGCGTATTAACAATATAAAATGTATACTTTGACCAATAACGTTGTAAAAATTGCATAAAATGAGTACTTACTTGATGAATTATTTTGTACTGAAATAGGGATTTCGCTGATTTGTAAATGTTTGTTCAATAATGCGGCCGCCACCTTGGTTCTGTAACACAGAGAAAAAATTTGCTCATTATTAAAGGGTACAATTTTCATTTGGAATTTCTTTTTCTAGTCATATCAAAAACAAAAAAAAATATGGAAAGTCAGGGAACAGGAAGCAAAAAGGTACGAAAAAAGGTGAATAACACTTCAAATACGGTATTTAATACTGCTTGCTTACACATAAACTACAGCTTTTATAAGTACTTTCGCCATTTATTAGCATGGTGAAAGTAGTGAGAAAGGTACAATTTATTAACTCATGGTGTTTACTGTTGATGCGTGATATCTGTCAGTTTATATAAATTTACTTTTCTATTTTTCCATTTTTAGCTTTACATGCATTGGAGTTAATTTTTAACCAGTTTCTGAGTACAATTAAAACCTGACCAGCGCAATCGATCAAAAATACGCTGCTTCGCCCATGAAATCTTGAGAACTTCACACGAGGTTGTGACGTGACACGAGTGTGCAAATTCCCATTCCATGCATAAAATTAACTTTCTGTAGCCATACTCAAACATTTGTAAGTTGCTATACACTTTACAGATGCATGCATAGTGCATTTTACATCGTCTTATCAGCTAGCAGAATAATGTGAGCAGTGAGCATATATCATATGCTAAAGAGACAAGACAACCTTCAAGTCAACTATAGAATGAACAACTGTGCATATGCATGTGTATGTTGAGTGTAGAATGAAACAGCTGAACTACACTGTCATAGAAAGGAAGGGAGAAAATGTACCAAGAAAAAATAACGAGACGCATCACGGAGAAAGGAGTGAAGTAAAGAGAAATCAAAGATAAGGGAGGCGAAAAAAACACCTGGCTGGGGTGCGTCTAGCAATAGTATGTACATAGTAGTCAACCTTCAAACTTGGGCTTCATGCATATAATTACCAATGAAATATTGTCTGTCTCACGATTTACTTTGCATCCCACACAGTCTATTCACCCAATAGCGATGAGCATGAACTAACAAACTGGAAGCAGATAACTGTGTTTTGTATTTTATGTACCTAGATACATCAGACAGGTAGACGAGGAAAAAATAACACAACTCACAGCTTACATGGAAAAGACAACAAAGTGTATCTACTGTGTATACAAACTCGATGCTTTTCCCCGTTTTCTTTATTTACTTTTCCTCATTAGCATTGGCTCGGTTAATAAAATCGTAGCCGGACACTTTGACACGTGTCAGCGTCGGCTTGTTACAACGATCATCTGATATCGCAAGACGAGTACCACTCAAGTTTTTTTTCCTTTGTAACCATCCGAAAATTGTCGTCCATACTTTGGTAGTTCAAGTAAATTGTCATCAAAACTAGAGTAAATAAAGGATTTTTGCGTTTCTCGGCTGAATCGTTTGGTATACAAACAAAAATCACAAGCAAGGCTATTGAATTGAAATGTTAATGATGTTGCGGAACAGTGCACTGTATTAAATTTCCTGAATAATATACCCATGAAGAACATGATGAACATTTTTAATTGAATCGACTATTCAATTCTTTATTTTTCACACCTAGTAAGAAAGGTTTTAGCTATTAGAAACTTTTGGTCCATAATAAATTCCCCATGGTCTACTTAAAGCCAAGGTTAAGTTGGCTATAAAAAACACATTTATCATTGCTTATTTTCATACTTTATTGCTTAACTAAATGACAAAACTATTTCTCTATTTATATTCCTTACTAGTTATGACCTTTAAAACTAAATCATTTTTTCTGCTATTTTTACACGGTTCTTAAATTCATTTAGTCCTTTGGTCTCCGTCCTTGCGTTTCTAGATTAATAAAAGATAAAAGTTAACTTCGCCCATCATCTTTTTATCTATAATCTATGCAAATATGCACTTTTCCCCATGTTCATGTTCATAATCAAGATTGTAATCATGAATCATGACGACGACGACGATGATGGCGACGATGCTGAATTATACATAATTAATAGATAATATTTCTGATGATGTAATCCTCTTAACCTAATCCATTATCAACCTTTTGGATGAATGTCTTTCTGCATAATTTTTTACAAGGTCTTTTTCTTTTTCTTTGGAATACTTCCACGAAACTTATGAATACGATATAATATAGAGCACTGTCGTTAAAATCCTAATAACATATTGATTAGCATGCACAGATATGTAATTTTATAGCATATTTCACTCATACATCATACACAAATACCCAGATATACATTATACATACATACATACATAGAGAAAAGGACAGATGAGCGTTTTTCTTCGTTATTAATTCTAATCAACTTATCCAATCTGAAATGGTAAAAGGTAATTTAGCTCTCCTTTACAGTGGAAGTGACAAGTCATATTTCGTCGTGAGTCAGTCGTATGATTACTGTTCTACATATATGTACATGTGTATGCTTGAATATATAAAAATATCTGTGCTATAGTTACAGACGACAACAACCAACAGCCTTTTAGTCGACACTTGCACATATTATGTACATTTAACCGAAAAAATTCTGCAGTCTACCCGGCTCTCTCGTCTGTTCAAGATTCAAGCCCAACCAAAAAGCAAGGTTACATAACTACTGAGTATGTATATAGTATATAGGCTAGACAAGGCAGGGTAAGGCAAACCAAACCAAACCAAGCGGAGCATATCTCCCACTTTATGTAATGTGTAATGGATAATGGATTCATCTCAATTTTTTAAAGAATAAATCAAAGTCAAGGACTCCTTTTTTCTCCTTCCCTTTTGGATCGGCCTAACCCGGTGTCTCCACTCTCTCCTAATGAAAGATAAAGTTTGTAAAATAGGTAGGCTACCGACGGAATAGAATTTCCGCGACAGAGATCTATGATGTTTGCTGAGCATGAGGATGTCAGTCTGTACTCTGTGTCCGGATGATACAGAGTACAAAAGTACAGAGTGTGTGTAGAAGAAGCCAACGACATAGGATTTTTTTTTCAAAATTCTTTAACCTTGTCTATGAAAATTTGGAATTTTCTCCAATTTCCCCATCAATTTTTCCAAAATGTGCTCCTTTTCCATAGTTTAAAGGTCGTACAGCAAAAATAGAATCAAAAGGTCTAAAAGGAGTGGGTTCAATTTCATCTAGATTTATGTGGGTGTTCTGGACTGTCCTTGGGTAGATTTTACCTTTTACATTGTACAATTTACAATGTACATACAACGTAGGTGCATTGTACGTTGTACATACATACATTGTACATGTTTTGTACTGCACGCGGAGAATTACGTACTTTTTTTTCAGTTGAGCCCTCATGCTCAGTGAAAGTTTTTGTACAATGTAAAAATCACTTCAAGTGCTGTTATTTGTGCTGGGCTCTCATTGTATTACATTACATTACAGTTTATGGTATGGTACATACAGTACGGCGTGGTATGGATTTACAAGGAGATTGCTGGATATTTCCTACATGAATAAAAATGGTGTAGCCAAAGAGAGAGAGAGCGAGAGAGAAAGATATACAGTGTTTGCACATACGCATAGACATACGCACGTGATCCCTGGACTGTTTTTGACTCAACAGACTATTCGCTTACATGTTCGCTGACTCGCTGGCTCGTTCATTCTCTTTACTCAATTCACTCAACTCGACTCTGCTGTACTCAACTGAGCTCAGCTCGACTCGTGAGCCCCAAAGGTTGATGCTGAGCCGTGTGAGTTGTGAGTTGTGTGTTCCGAGTCGTGAGTAGCAACTTGTGTGCGAGAGTATCTATGGGCATTCCATATATGTACATATGCAGAAATGTATGCACTGTACGACGGTAGCATACACAAGAATATTACAATACTTTCACTACATTTTGCAAAATTTCCATGTAAAAGTGTGCGAGCATGGTACTCGAGTTTATGTACGTATGAGTACCTACGAGTAGTCAGGAAAGGAGCTAATAGATAAATACAGGATTGGGATCGAGTCTGGTTCTTTCTCTTTCTCCCACTCACTCACTACTCACTACATTACATCCAAATGCATTGTATGTGTATCAGTAGAATGTGAGGAAAATCCAGAAAATATGTACATATGTATATGCACAAGTATCAACGACAGCTCGCTGGCCTTGCTTTGACCTGGCTCTATAGCTTGAAACAACTTCTCCAGCTTCACGTTCTCGATTCAAATTCCTTTTTTCTCTTTCTCTCCTGTGACCACTGTGCCTTGCCTTGTCTTGCCGCTTCGCTTTGCTTTGCCTAGCTTTGCTTTCGTTTGGTTTACTTTACTTTGGTTTAGATTGGCTGGCAGAGTACAGAAGAATAATGTGAAATACAGTCAAAAGTTGTCCCCGTTGTCGTCGTTGAGACCAAAATGCGGATATGAGCATGAATATGTCTATAAAGATATAATTTGTAAACGTGTGTGTGTGTGTGTGTGTGTTTGTAACCATTCAAGTATGTATTTTCTATATGCATAAAGACAGTGAACTTTGTTAATAGTCAACTCCTGAATTGGTTTATTGGCCCATTTTTCTGTGATTTAACAGGCTAGGTATACTTGATTATAAAGCGCTTCATTGATTCCTTCAAGAAATTTCGTAGTTTAAGCAAATTTTAGAGTATTTTTTGAAAATTTTGAACAATTTTGCAAATCTCAACAAAAAACAATTGGAAGACGTCGCTTTAATACATCTACACATGATTTCTCCCGGAAATTTTGAAAGAATTTCGAGAAAGTTCTACCTTACAAAAATAATTCCACAGGGTACATCACAAGCAAAATCTACTGTATTACCATATAAACTGTACATGCGACGACGTGTCGTGGGGAAGAGAATAAATTATTTTATGTCCGCTCTTTCCCCTCAGATTGGCGCCATGAATTTGAAATTCCACAGACTATGGCCATAGTAACCGTAATAGTAATAGATACTCATGACAATGATGATGGTGGTGAACATTGAACATGCATACAACACTTGGTTACATACGCAGAAAATACTTTCTCCACAGTTTCATTAGGCCCATCACATTATATCTGGTGGATGAATCAGAGTTGGAATCAGAACCCGAACCTGTTTCCTGTTTAGACTACTACTATACATACACTGTGGGTACCTCTTTATAGAATACATGTGCAGATCCAGAACAGACGAAACTAAAAGCCAGGAACTACAGTAAATATGCACGTATAGACTGTAGACCACTACTGGGGGTACATTATGCTGCTAGTTATGAAGGAGTGTGAATGTGTGGCTATCGGTATTGGCCATGAACTGAAATGGAAATAGAGGACGTTTGTGGAAAGTGGGAGACAACTGCATACTTTTAATACAAGGCGAACAGAGAACAAGGAGGAACGGGAGACAGGATGACGACCGATTCAGCTCAACTACACTAAACTAAACTAAACTCAATTCACAGTCACATCTACATTCGTATTCCTACAGTTATTCGGATTCGGATTCGCAATTCCCCCAAAAACTCTGTGTGAATTGTCCAATTGATAAAGTCGTGTCTGTGGGGACTTTGGAGGAAGTCGGAGATGGAGAGTAAGAGTAAGAGTAAGAGAAAGAGGGGGAGAGAGAAGACAAGACAAGAGTTTTGCACTTTGTCCTTTGAACAACGAGGAGGGCGGCGGTGGCGACAACGAGGACGACAACAGCAGAGCGAAGGTCCGAAGCGTCAAAGCGAGGAGAAAACTATATAAGAACTTTTACATGCTTTATGTAATATGTACATGCTGTACAATATGTACATTTGAAAGATAGTCCATGGAGCTGGATAAAAATGTTGGATAAAAGTGCTCTGTGGAATGAATGGACTTTGCTATTTCTCTCTTCTCCTTTGTACTCGTACCTTTCTCTCTTGCTCCTCCTCTATACTTTTCCCATCTCTGTCTCCCTCTCCTTTTCTTCGACAATACTTTCCTTGGAGTTTTATGAGATGATATGATCAAAGTTTGAATTCTCAGCTTGTCCGCACACTTAATGTCCCTGTCCCTGTTTTCTACTTCTTATTCTTATTCTTTTTCTTGTTGTCCTTCTCTCTCCTTTGTCCCTGCTCCACATTCATATCCTTGTCTAGGTATATCTATTCTATGTGTACATAGAAGCAGAACCAAATCCAGATTCAGATCCACATCTAATGCTTTACCCAACCAAAAATTCACGTTCCACATCCACGGGAGAAAGCAAAGACGGAAAACGGGATGACTACATACTACATACGATATGTCGATGGGATAATGACACTGAAGACCCAAAACATTCCATTCCATTTCATCCCAAAAAGAGGTGACAAAAGAGTGTAGATATGTATATGTATGTGTGTATACGTTCATACAGTAGAAGGATAGAATCGAGCATAATGGAGGAGAGTACAATCGGAGTGAATAGAAAAGAGAGGGCCTCACACACATATAAACGCATAAAAGAATTTTTTGCCTTTCTTTTCTTCTCCCTCGCAGTGCTTCTTCTTCTTCGCGTTTTTTGACTTAACCACGGAATCCTATTCTATTTACGAGAACTGCCCAAATGGCTTGATACTTGACCAACGGGCAGATCTAGACCAGGAGAAGATGAGACCAAACCAAAAACCAAAACAAGACAAGCCTATACAGTATACAGCCAACTTCTTATATGTATGTACATTGTACATGTACATTATACATATAAGGGCATACCCATGTGGTTCGCCTCGGACTTCTTGGTCTTCTTTTCCCCGTCTTTTTTGAGTAAATTGAATTTTTCACTTGGCCCTCTCCTTTCCCCCCTTCCGTTTTCTTTCGTTCTTCCGCTCAATCAGTCTTACACCGCAGTACATACATACAACATGTAACATGTACAATGTACATCTGTGCACCGTCTTTCAATATATTTATGATGTTAGATGTATCGTGGCGTGCATGGGAGATGAAAAGAGAGCTGCGGATTGAGAGTCAGTGTCAGAGTCAGAGTCAAAGTCAGAGAAAGAGGCCAAGTGAGATCAATCCAACCAAAGCCAAAACCAATCCAAAAGTAAGTTAACCAAGTAAAGATCAGTTCATCTATGTACTTCCTTTGGAGCTACATTCATTTATCTATCTATACGCATTACAGATACACATACAGTAAGGTAAATTTATTATGTATCATTTTGCTCAACGAGTAGACCATTATATTTTACCATTTCTTTCTTAAACTTTGTACAAAACTAAATCAGTGGCTAGTATAGAAAAATGACAGTGTGTTTAGCTATGCCCGCTTTGCGAATTTCATCATCTCTTTTATGTAGTATTTACCTAAATTTTTATGCGGATTCCCAATTAGTACTGTTTACATGTTGTAAGATGTTTAGAAAATATCATCATTCATCCAGTCTCTAATGAATTATCCAGAGGAGGAGCCAAACTTCACCTTGAAGATTCCACCGCACATAAAGTAGAGTGTTGTGATGTTGGCTGAAAGATAAACTAAACTCCGCGTCAGATGAAAGCCCCTAAATTTCTCCGCCTTATGTATGTACGATTCCCTCTTATTTTGCTCATGGAATACCTTTTCGTTCCAATTTATCAAACTGTGGTTCATTACCATGGTTTAATATCAAACTATTTAGATACACCCAACGTTCATATATACTTAGACCGTGTAAATACGGAGCGATATACATATACACAGTGATTCATGTTGTACTTTGTACTTTCTTCCTCCTCATGCTCTTGATCTCGATGGTATAGTACAGATAAGTAAATAAAGTTGAGTTGAAATGAACTGAACTGAACTGTACCAAGTTGTGCTGGGTTGAGGCGAATCGAGTTGTTAAATGATCTATGTGCCCAAGACGAAGGTACATCCAATATTTGATAAAAGTACAGTAAACCTTGCTCATGTACAGTACACCGCGTGCACTTTACTCGCTTTGATGCACGTGATCGAGTAGATCAAGTAATTATCAAGGTCAGACAAAGCATTTATTCCCCACGAGTGTAAAATTCTTAGCTTTCCTTCACTAATTTTTGCTCCTTTCAGTTTTCCCCACAAAACTGCAATTACAATAAATATTAATCCATTCGTGGGATGAAACTGGCAAAATGATATCCTCTTTAATCTTTAAGTTTACACACACAAGAGTAAAATCGTGGCAAATACATTTATTAAAGTAGTAAAATTCGCAGAAAGAAATTCTACTAGGGTGTAAAATACTTTGCGGAACTTGGCAATTAAAATTAAAACTGAAAGTTTCATTTCCCGCATAAACTTTTTTACATTAACCGAACTCAAACTACTACATAGTGCATAGTGCATAGCTATATAAGTATTATGACTGTATATTAATCCCAACGATTCGCTACGTTGGAGTCGGGTCACAGGCAAACTTGACTGTACTGGGAAGGTTATTTAACTTGCTTGCTTGTTTCCTTGAGGTGGATGGATGAAGGATGAAGATGCCATGATAAAATAAAATTTTATGGATGTATGATAAAAATAATCTCCTGAGAGCAGAGGAGGAATGTACATATTATGTATGTATGTATGTAAGTAGAAGAGAAAAGAAAAGGAAGAAGCCCGAAAGCGAACAAAATTAACCGAAGGAATGAAGAGGGATAACTTTTGTTAAGAGATATAGGAAATTGGTCGACTTTTTCCACTCCTTCACATATACATACACTTGCATCTACACGTATGTATTCTTCCTCCCTTACGTACCATGATTGTATGTATGTACTACATATTTACAGATACCTATAAATACTTAGTGCACACATCTAGTGTACAATATAATATGTATGTATCCACATATTGCACACATTGATTCATACAATGCATCGGTTTTTATACGTATTTGTCTGACGAATCTTCCGTAATATTAGCCACCGTCGAGTCGAGTATCACAAAAATCACGAAGAAGCAGAAGAAGAGCAAGAAGAGAAAAAATACTCCTACAATTTTATATAGATTTTCTCTCGCGTTCTCAATGTGCACAGTGCACAAGTATAGACAAATAGATAGATAGATAGATAATAGGTACAGATATACATAGTTACAAAAGTAACTGTAGGTGTGTTTGTGTCTTGTCTTGTCTTGGATTCTGTCTCCTTCTCTGTGTGTGGGAAGACACAGAGAGCCAGAGCCAGAACCAGAGAAAAAAGAGAAATATAGTGTAGACGTAGACAAACTACCAGTAGACAAGAGAGTGAGAGAGTACATGGAACAGTAAGTAGGTAAGTAAGTACGTAAGTAGTACTAGAAGACGAGTAATACACTTGCACTGTCGAGAGAGAGAGAGAGAAGAGGGGAGAGATATTCTCAATGTGTATTTGCCATTTGTGTGTCTCTCGGTGTGTGTGTATGTTCAATGTTAAAGTGAGTGTGGGGAACGGATTGGTTGGTAAGTAAGTAGGATAGTAAGTAAGTAGAGTTCATACATGTTTCAACAAATACGAAGGGAAAGAGTGTAGTAGTAGTAGTATGTAGTAGTTACGAGGTGAATGTGAATGTCAAAGTCTCTTCTCTATTCTCTACATATAGACTGTCTTCACTTTCTTCTTCTTCTTCGTCCTCTGCTTTTGCTCCTGATTCTGATTCTCTCTCTAGTCCCTATTCTATTCTCTATCCATTTTCTATATTCCTCCTCATCTTTTCTTTTTTCTTCCACTATATTTTCTATTGGTATTACGCCATTTGGATCGATGAGATTCCGATGATGAAGAGGCGAGGAGAAGAAGAAGAAGAAGAAGAGACGAGTCTAAAGTGTACAATATACAATGCCGATGCAATGCAACTCTCGTCCTTCTTCTACTTTTTCTTTTTCTTTCTCTCTCTCTCTCTCTCTCTCTCTCTCTCTCTCTTGGTTTCAAATAGATCACTTGAGCATCACGCACAGTTCTTAAGACTCGAAATGTTCTTGGTTTTCTTCTCTTGCCTTTGCTCCAATGTACTTTTTATCCTCGATCCTCCATCCTCGTACACTCTTTTTTTGCTTGAATGCTCCAATGTACGTGTATGTGTGTATACATTGTATGTACATATGTATCTGTTCCTCATCTCCGTCTTCATTTCATCGCTCCATCCTCCTCACTTTTCCCTCTATTAGGCTTTCCTTCCTTCCTTCTTCTTCTACTGCATACTAGGTACTACATACTGCTTACTACACAACTCCTCAATTTTTTCTCTTTACCTTTCCTTTTTTTACTTTCCACGTTCCTCCTTGCGGATATCGCATCGTTGTCTGTGTAGTTAAGTACAAGGGCAGCACTGTTACATACACCTGTCGACATCCTAGTCCTCCGCTTCGTCTCGTCCTCGTCATCATCTAATACCAAAAAAGGGGAAGCCAAGCCAAGCCATGCCAAGCCAAGTCAAGCTAGGCCAGGCCAGGCCAATTCACCATATAAATTCCATCGTATGCTCACCACTAATGATAAATTCGATTCCCCAGCAGAGAATCTTCCATCTTCTTCTTCAGCCTGCATGATTCGACTTGGACGCACTCTTGTTATTGCTCCCGTTCCCGACTACTACAGATACTACATGCTACAGAATTGCTATTCAGAATTTTTTCCTTTATACAGAACAGATATATCAGGATCAGGATGAGCGGATCGGAGGAGATGAGATCGAGTATGGGCGAGCTGCTGCTCAAAACCAACCCAAACCAAACCAGGCCAAACGAAACCAAACGGAGCAAGCAAGCACAAGATTCAATTTCGATTTCACATTTTGGATCATCATTGTATCTTGTATGTGTATGTATAACGTATGTATACGTGGATGTGTGGATTTGGATCAGGATTTGTACCATGTCTATGTATATACATAGAAGATGGAACAGTAATACCAGCATTGGAAAAAGAGATGGAGTAGTTCCAGCACAGAATAGATAGAAGAAAGAAGGACAATTTAGACACCAGTATTCTTCTGTGGAAGACGAGTCGATTCAAGTCGCGGCGGGAGGAGATTATTGGAGATGCAATATGTGTAATGTGTGTAGAATTTAAAGCGAAAAGGACTGTGAAAAGGAACAAGTGAGGGCATTAGCGAACGGATGTTCATTTTGTCATTATTTTTGGTGACAAAACTTTGCATTTACTTGTATGTATAATGTATAGGCAATATGTGTATATTTGGTGTCGTAACTATGTGTATATCCATAATGTGTGATGTACATTGTACATACATATAGGCAGGCCGCATAGGTATGTGTAATAAATAAGGAATGTAGAAAGAAAATTCGGGCCCCAGCTTATTTGCGCGTAATTTGCTCACGTGCATAATATTCCACGTAATATTTCCCTTTACAGTGTGTACTCTGCATGCACAATATATTATATGAGTATGTATGCATGTATGTATGTACACAAGTATACAAACATACGTGCATGTGTGCATATGATGGTGGGTTGTGCTACTTGCTCCAAGGAAGAAAAGTTGAGTATAATTCCGCCGTTGCCGTTGCCCCTGTAATTACGGCCAACTCGAGGCTGGGAGAAAATAAACGAAGGGAGAGAGAGAGAGAGAGAAAGAGAGTAAAGGAGAGAAAGAACTACTAATCGTAAGTGGAACGTTTGTATTATCGAATTGTTTTTTTCCGCACTCGTGTTGACGCATTCCATGCCGCCGCTTGAGTCCATTCCATTCCAGCACACTTTTCTTTAACGGCACTTGATGGGCTTGATTTTACCTTTGCCTTTGCCATTTGGCCAAATTTAAGCTGAAGCACATATGTACATTGTACATATACGTACATTGAATTGAATTGAATTTGAGCCGAATTTCGACTTGAAGTTTGGTTTGAATTCCCGGGGATAATGAATGAGGAGGAAAAGTTCTCACACTCATCTTCATCTTCTCATCAAATATCTCCAGTTCGTGCTCCAGTCTTCTCCTTCTTCTATTTTTACTGCTCATCCAGCTCATATTAGTATATACTATATACACAAATTCTTTATACTGTAGAAAATACATATATTGTAGTATAAGATACAAGAAAAGAGGAGGCGGATGAAAGTCGGGGCAGAAAAAAGGAAGAAGAGACCCTTCAAAAGCTTTTCTTGTCTTAGTTTTAGGCTTATCTCCTTCCTTCGTCTTCGTCCTCATCTTCATTTTCACCCGTCCTTCCTTCCTCTCTCCCTTTCTCACATATGTATGTGTGACCTGCATCGTATACAACATAAATAGCTGAATTTCTACAGTTATATTGTTCTGGTCTGTTCCGGTTACACTGAAAGTTGTGCAAAGGTTGGTTATATGGCATATATACACACAAGTCATAGTCATCATACTGATGGAGACATAGATGGATGTATGTATGTATAAAAATTTATCAAAACTCTTTCTCTTTCCCCCGGTTCTCGCACAATACTTTTCCTTTCTTTTTTATTGCAATCAACAGTCAGTCGGATATTAAATTTTCCCTCTGTTATTCCCCCTTCCATGTGTCCTTTCTCTTTCGTATTCTTTTGCCTTTTCCTTTTCGTTTCGTTTTAGTTTCCTTATGGCCGTTTCTCCTTTTTGACTGGGGATTTTTTCATTTTCAAGGAAAAACTCTCAAGATGAATGAACCTCTTGAACTCACACTCGTCTTTTTGACTATATGACTTGGCTTGTTCGACTTTGGATCCGCGTTGGATTTGGATTTTTGAATTAAGCGTTGGCTCTGAGAGGCGAAGAAGAAATGAACGTTTGTCATGGTTTTTGTCATGCCGTACGTTAGCTTTCATTTGTCGGGTATGTACGTTGTACGTATATGTATAGTGTATAGTTAACTTGACTTATTACTATGTACATACATATAAAACTAAAGGAAAGAAAGCCGTTATATTCATTATCCGTATGCGAGGTCTAGAACAACGGGGACATTTCAAATTTCTGTCTATGTGGAGTATAAAAGTAAGCATGTATATGTATATTTAGAGCAAGAGGGAGAGAGAGAGAGGGAGAGAAAGAAAATGTAGGTGGAGATGTGGTGTGAACGTCTAACAAGTCGCAAACTCTAACGTAATATTTGCGTCTTCTTCTCCCCTTTCCATAAACTAATAACTCTGTATTCTTTGGATAAAGTTTGTGATGTGATGGTGAATGTAAGTGGTGGGTAGTTAAGTTCAGCTGAGCTGAGCTGAGCTGTACGTTGCATATGTATATAATATACATGCATTATATATCTGTATATACATATTTACAGAGCAGAGGCGAGACGGTCTGAGCCGAATACTATGGTAAAAGTCGAGCAGAGTTGACATTGTGAGTTCACAGTCGTTTGGGTGGGTAGACTTACACATAATATAAAAGTACACAAGTAAAAGTAGGTAAGGTACGTCTTTTGGGTTTTGGAGCGTCTTCTTCTACTTTTGCTGCTGCTGCTCCTTCGTCTTCTACTTCTTTCCCCGCCAGCCATAGCCACGTCGGGACATAGAATACCATACCGATGAACTGACGAAAAGAACGTGTAACTAAGATGATGATGATGACGACGACGAGGACAGCGACAAAGATTCACCACCACCACGACAACCACCAACGACCAACACCAAAATAAGGAGAAGAGAGCAACCAGTCAGTTTGTTCTGGCTCTCTTGTCCCCTTGAGCGAGAATCACTCTTAGTTGTTAAACTTGTCTCGTGTATGCATATGTATATATGTGGATGTGTTTGTGTGTGTAGGTTTATATGCCCAGGTGCTTTACCACGAGAAATATGTATGTATTAGGAGAGGAGACAATGCACAATAATGTACGCGTACTTATACTGTATACATCCATGGATATAATAATAATGATGGGACGGAATATTATAATGCAATAGAATGGAATCAAGTGAAGTGAAGTGAAACGGATAGTTCTCCATGGAAAATAAAGGGAAGGAAAGGACTCGAGTCAATTCAACTAACATAACTGGGCAAGAACTCGAGCGAATAGAATAAATATATTATATAAGTATTCTCCATGTACATTACATTACATTGCATACACAGTTTCCAGAGTTAGACTTAAAGTCAAAGCCAGATCTAAAGAGCCAGGCCCACAGCTTCAGCTTCAGATCCAGTTCAAGTTTCAGCTTCAGTTCCAGCCCCAGCTCAATGCATGTATGTAGTATGTACGTACGTACGTATAACAAGTTCCAACTTGCCCAGTTAGTTTCCATGCTGATGCTGATACCTACTGATGCTGATATTCATGGACGACATTCTCCAGCCAGTCTTTGCTTTATACTTTAGTGTACTGTACTGCACTGTACTTTATCCTTGCCCCCTCATTTGTATGTACATGGACTATCATTTTCATCCTCTGTGCGCCTATTATGACCAACTTTATATCCCTTTTCACTTGTACAAAACTGGAGTCATTCAACGGCAGTCATTAACAAAAGTTCTCTGGGGACTTTCCCCGCTATTCTATTCTATTCTATTTTCTGTCTACTGTGTACTTTACTCCATTCTACTCCTCTCCTATGTATTCTCTTTCTCTCTTTCTTCTCTTCAATGCTACACTTCACGTGTGTATACATACACATACATACATATGCATTCTACACGTTTTTTACTCCTACTTTCACTCCCTCTCACTTTCACTCTCACTTTTACCTCCGCTTTGTCTAGTTGGAAACTTTATTATTTTCATCCTGTAGAGCTGGGATAAACAGAGATATTCCGAGTAGATGCGAGGAGAGCAGAGTATGTGTACAGACACCGTACACATAGATAATGGGTGTTTGGATATTCGATACGGCTTGATACTTTACTTTACGTAGTTGATACATTGTTCAATATATTGTACACTAGCTACTGGGTGAAAAGATATGCTCGGCAAAACGATTAACATACATATGCACATGCCAGGTTGCAAGGTGTTTACTCTATTTAAGGCCTTATGAATACACGGTTGTACTGTACTCAACATTGTTATTATAACAAAGTAAATATTTTGGGAATAAAGCATTCGTCCTTGAATACGATACAAAAGCTGGCAAATGCTCTGTTATAATCTGGTAGCCGAACAGGTAAAAAAAATAAATTACAATGAAAACATTTTGCGACCTTTTTGCTAATTCTTGAAAAGCTTTCTAAGCTTTCGTAAAAAATCAAAACATCTTACACTACTGCAAGCTCCAAATTTCTCTGAATTGATAACTTTGATCTCTGGGAATAATATTCTAAAGCATATTTAGACGTTGGCTAATTTTTATTGTCTCTGTTCTATTTCCAGCCATTCCCTAATAATTCGTTGCCCCATCTGGGTTTTGGCGGCACGTGCCGTTTCCCTGTTCTTCGACTCGAGTATTCATTCCCTGGAATTTAATGAGTGCATTTTATTTGATTAAAGTCTACGAACAACCAACGACTTTGACTCTCCAACGATAACGACGACGTCGTGAAGATGATGTTCGCTTCTTGGAAAATTAGTGTGGGACGTACGAAGAATGGATATATGTATATAGGGTATACATTAGTGTGTCTCCAATCTATAGACGATAGACGTTTGCTTTTAATGGGTCACTCTTCAGGTTGTTCCTTTTAGCGATAAGAAAGTTTCCTGAAAATTCTGCTCGAATCGAATACCCTTGAGGTATAACCACAACTTTTATCATTTTTTACAAGTAATATGCATCCATGCACACAGAAAAACAGGAGTGAGATAGATATGCATTCGAATTCCGGATTTGGAAATCTACAGGGCATATTGAAAGATAAAAGTTTGCAGGCCCTTGAAAAAAGGTCACATGGAACAACAACTTGCTCCAACTGTGAACTGTTATAAGGATTTTAGGATACTTAGGATGCTCATCAGTGTTTCTCAAAATATGCTGTTCTGCTGGTTTAACTCCAAGTTTGAGTTAAAATTCTGATATTATTAAGGTAACGAGCTTATTCCAAGTAAGGTTGCTGACCCACATGGAAAAAATTCCTGGAAATTTCCTTTCCCCAATTACACATAGGAGGAAATACCCAAATTTGTCCAAATTCCAAGAGTTCCAGCTTTACAAGCATAAATACGTAGGAGAAGCAAATTTCGCTGTTAAATTCACGTAGGCCTCTCAATTTAAAACGTGCTAATACGCCAATGTGAACGTACGTTTATATGCATAATATACACACTTTTGTACACGTACATAAGTATGTGTGTTTACTTATAAAGGAAAAAGTGAATGAGGAAGGAGTAACTAAGAGAAAGCCGAGTTAGTCAAGAGTGGAGACTCACAAAGTGGAAGTGAGAAAGAGTGACGTAGTGTCGTCATGACGTGGGCGCCTGAAAGACTGACTAGTTCTAACCAATATTTCATTCCTATTCACATTCACGTTCCCCCAGTTCTCCAGTTTTTCCACCATACCATACCATACCATACCATCCCAGACCAGACCATACACCGTAAACTGGAACACAAGTATTTGTAAAGAAGATTCAGAAAGTCGAGCTCCGTTCCATAGTCTCGTCCCTTCCCTTTGGTCCAAACTCCAGACTATACATATGCACAGTACACAACCTTCCCTTGCACACTGCATGAAGACTTGAGACGAGAAGCCTTTTTCTCCCCTAACTTTTTACTCCACTAGCAAATGAGTTTGACTTCGGCAGTACTGCCATTACAGTTACAGTTACACTTACATTTACATACACTCAACTACTATCTCTGATTCCTGGTTACAGACTACAGTAAATTTTGTGTATGCTGAAACCCTGATCAAAATGTTAGTTCAAAGCATTGTTGGCCATTTACTACTAAAAAAGTTAACCCTGATATTTTTAGCCTTGAGAGGGTTTTGCTTCGAGTAAAATTAACCAAATATTCTGCAAAATTAACATGCTGTCAAACTTTAGTCATTTTTAATAAAGTAGAAATTACGGCATAATCCGCATTTACTGTAAAGCTCCGTTGGAATTGGGCTCGACTGCTTTCCCCCTACTTTTTCTTCAATTTCTTCCTCCCTTTGCTTGTTTATCATTAGCGAGGCGATGGGAGGGAGGCAGAGATGGAGAGAAAGAACCGGGGAGAAGATCAGTTGCGTATTCACTATGAAATGAAGAGTGTCAGCTAGTAGAATAAAATACTCGACATTCTTTCTCCTTCCGTCCCTCTCATTATCATCCTTCTCTTTGTACGTAAAAGTGTCTGGTCTCTATGTGCATATATTTGGTGTGTTTGCCGCTTTCATCTGTAATACACCTACTTTGATACTTTACTTTCTCTCTCTCTCTCCCCGCACTCTCTTTCTCTCCGTGCTCGCTTCATCCTCAAGCATGCATTTTCAACGTTGTGTCTCTACCGTACCATACGTACTCTACGCTTTTCTTCCTTTCCCTCCAAATGCTGTGGAATGGTTGGAATCAAGTTGTCGTAGTTGGTCGTCGGCCTCTATGTATAATTTAAATATAATTTTCAGTTATACCGAGACACTTTTACCAAACACACAGAAATACCGACAGACAGGCAGAGAGCAGGCCCAACTAAATATGTACACTGCATATAATAATATATATACTATAGCATTCCATGTACAATATTATAACGATAGAACGACGTGATAAAGCAAAGGAGTATAAAAAGAGTAAAGGCAAAACGATTTTATTCTGCTTTTCTTTCACTTTCTTTCCCTTTTCTTTACTCTACTTCTCTACTTTCTCGGTTTCATGTATCGCTTCGCCTCTCTCTCTTCCACACACACACACACACACACACAGACAATTCTCAAGTGCCTATTAATTTGTTTGAAGATCCGCTTTATTCACACTATATGCACTGCCTCATAAATGTTGAGGCAGCGGAGGAAAAAGTCTTTCTCTGATTTTCCCTTTGATTTTAAAAGTAGACCATTTCATTTTCCACGGAATAGAGAACACATAAATAACAGAACAGATGGAAAATGAAGCTGCTACTGCTGTGCTGTTGGAATAATCGTAAAAGACTCTGAGTCGCACAAGATGTTTTGTACATGTGTAAATTGGAGAATGGAGAGTTCTTATATATGCATGTATTTAGGTACATATTTGTACTTTAAATTTTCCTCTGCCGTTACGCATTAAAATTTTTAAACGTAAATGAGTGCCGTGCATGTATCTATAAATATCTTATGTACTTACTTACACACATTCAGTATTTAGTAATGACAAAGTATGGTGATATATCATTATTATGTATAATCTAAAGGGACGATATCAAGGGACGATAGAAACTGTGTGTAGTCAAATGAAGCAAAGGGAAGCGGAAAAGGAAGATGGAGAATTATTTCTCTTTCATACCACACTGTTTACCCTAATATTTATCCAAATTAAGTATAAAATAGGAATTATGTGTGTACATGATGTACCTTACTAGATTATTTGACTACCCATGAATTCATTACGGAGACTTGACATCAACCACGAAATTTCCATAATTTTGAACCAATTTTTCTCATTTTTATCCAAAATTCTGCATTGAAAAAATAAACAGAATTTTTCCTTATTAAAACCAATCATTGACAGCAGAAGCAGAATCACGAGAAGCTTTTTCTCAGAGTATTTAATAATAATAAAAGTTACCTTAGAAAAAAATCAATTCTTAACATTGAAGGACCGAACTCAGAACTCAGTCGTTTATTTGCCGAGCCGCTCGAATTTTAAGTGTACAACGTATGAAATGTAGGAAAAAACGATGATGGTAAAGGAAACCTCGTAATACCGTATAAAAAATAATGTGGCCCACGTACATGCCCCACATAAAGGAAAATGATGAATTGGAGGAGAAGATGAAATAGAAAAATGATACACAGAGAGAAGAAAAAAGGTAAATTGCTACTCCACTACTACTCCTACTACGTGTTTAAATTAGCCGCATTACTTCCAACCTCCACTTCTAAGAGTTGTTACAAAGGAAGGAAGAGGAAACACTCGGTAAGTCTTTATATAACCGTATATGTATATATACACTTTACACGCTACATGTTATATGTTAGATTCTGTATGTATTTGTACAAGCGAGTGTGGAAAATGTGTGGGGGAGATCCTCCTTGTACAAACAAGCAAGCAAGTTGTTAAAATATTCAAAAAGCGTGTCGGTAACTTGTGTTGAAAGTGTAGGGCGAAATTGTGGAGAAACTAAATAAAGTGTCTACAGTCTACACACATAAAACAAAGTGTTTGTGTGCTTCTCTTTTCTTTACTACACCAGTTATGTGTGTACAGTATGTTCCCTACAGATCCCGGTAATTGGTAATTGAGGAAGGGAGATGAAAGTGGAGAAAGAAAGTGTTGAAAACGTCAATAGTAAAAGTTTACTTGACTACTATATACGTATTTGTGAATAAACGGAGAAGAAATGACCGCGAGGCAAGGAAATGCGATTTGAATTGTTGACTAAAAATCAACAATGAAAATTCCGTGTGTCAAACTGCGCCATTAATTTATAAAATAAGTAAGTAAGAAATAATCAGAAAAAGAT
>JAQIVE010002083.1:0-21404 GCA_034698285.1 Sminthurinus bimaculatus | reverse complement strand
CTCTTATTGTGGCACGCGGAAAACAAAAAAAGATTTCCTTATAGCACTGTGCTACAATAAGAGCAAAGACGGTATTTTAATTCCAAGGGGAAAGTTAAAGTTACCACGGCCATACACGTATAAAGCGTAGAGCATAATAGAGTAGAGCATTGCATAGCATAGCATAGCATAGTACGGCTCAAGTAAAGAAAGCAGACGAGAAGAAAAGACAACGGGGCGAAATGGAATATGGAGGATGTCGGAAGGAAAGAATGTAAACGATGGATTAAGTGAAACTCTTTCTCGTTATGTATGTTACATACATGTACATATGCGCGTGTGTATATTGTGTATCCTGTACCTAGCTTTTACTTGCATAAGACTTTGGAAAAGTATAGGAACAAAACTTATAGGTTGTACAATACTAAGAAGACAGGCATACTTTTAGTTTTCATCTTAGGATGCTCTTCATTCCTTTTTTTGATTCTTGCTTTTTAGGAAACTGTGGATTTACTATGGCTTTCTCTCACATATAAATACATTATTTCTTGATGCTGTGAGCAATGGGCAATAGAGTCCCATGTAAACTTGGGTACATTTTTCTTACATTTAGATTTTCCATTGCAGTTTATACAAAAAGATATTATGCATTCTACAATAAACGATCTTGCATCTCTCTTCAGGCAAAGGCCTGCTGATATACTAACAACTGTAAACGCAACTCCAAGGGAAAAGGTAGGCATACGAAAGTGCAAACTGCATGTGATACAACGTCCGTCATCCGAGCTCCTGTCGCTTTCCCCAATTTTCCTTACCTCTATGTACATTTTATCCAGAAATATAATATCCAGGACAGCTGGGATCTCGGATGTCTAACCATGTCTCATGCACATACATGTAATGATATGCATGTACCTGCATCCACATTCATTGTTTATGGTTCAAGTCGTCTATTTATTTATGAACGTGAGGAATTTGTTAATTCTTTATTTTTACTCGCTTCTTTAAGTTCTGCTCGAGGATGGCAAAAATATGACTACCTGGAGGAGAGTATAAAAATGGCGAAGGGTCGAGTGTATGTACTATGTACAATTTACAAGAACTCAAACCCACTTACATGTGCTGTATATATATGTTATGCTAGAGGTCTCCCAACTGTTGTGCCGTCACACATTTTCCAACCGCTCATCCTCTCCCATTCACGAGGGAACAGGGCAGTAACTGTTGGCTGCAGTTTTTACACTGTAAATTGTATATTGTAAAGTGAGGCAATGGATCTTTTCTATGAAAAAAGATGAATGCTTTCAATGTTGAAAATTTTCTCGGTGTGCCGATTTTTTTACAGTTTCTCAGGTGTCAAAAGGGAAATACGATCGGAATTTTAATTGCGGAGTGTATGTACAACAACCCTAAAAATTAAGACCAAACGTGTGTAAAAATTTGAGTTTATCTAGTTTAGAGCAATAAACAGTTTGTGACGAAACTTTTGATTACTTTTAATTTTTTTAACACTAACATTTAGTAGCTTTTCATATCCGACCAAAAACTGTGCTACAAAGTACGTTCACAAAATTATCATAAGCGTACATTTAGCATTTATTATACAATCCATTTAAGTACATAATTGTAGTAAAAATAAATACGGCTTACTGCACTAAGCATGAAAAACCGTGTAAAATGTATTTTAGTTTTTAGTTCTCTGGAAAAAATATTTAAAAAAAAGTTTTCTAAACAAAGCTACCTAAAATTGACAAGGCGTATAATTTTCCACTTGCAGCTATAAAATGAAGAAAATATAAAGTATAACATACCCCATTTTTTAACGTGATTAAAAATGGTTTCAGGATGTATTTTTTGTGTTTTATTTTACACAGTTTGTTAGTGAACCGCAAGTAAACCCGGTGACAGCCACAGATATGTATGTATTCTACAAATGACGGCTTCAAAATAGAGCAGCGGCAGACGATCAGGACCGTGAATGTTCTAATTGTGCGACTGCCATCAAAAGTATTCACACTTAATGCCTTCTTATTGTGTCGCACTACAACAAGCTGATTTACTAAAGCATATACGGTACGCAGACTACAATTAGTAAACCAAAAAGTTCGCTTGGCTTCATCTTTTCAATATAGACCAGACGTTGTTGGCTTCTTTCATCAATGATATCTAGAGTTGATCTTTTTAAAACATGCACATTGTAAGACGAAAGAAAAAGAAGTACATAGTCAGATACTCGGTATACATAATACAGTCAAGGACTGTCTATGATATCTCTGTCTGTAAGGTATCTCAGAAGGGTGAACTTGATGCAAGTTCACATTATATTATATCAATATAAAAACGGAACGGAAGAGCGCGAAGAAAAGACGTGTGTTTTTGCCACTATTTGAACAGACTCCACCCAGTCATTATCATTGTCTGTTCTTCCATAAACTTTAAGTTGATGATGAAAGCACCGGCCTTCAATGCATATATATGTATATAAAATATGTACATGTATGCTACGTGAGCGATAAGTGAGCGAAATTGAGAGAACAAGCACAAGACAGAGAAAAAGTTTTTTGATCAATCGTTTTCTCTCCTTTCCTTACACACGAGTATTTTCATCTATTCCAAATTTTTTTTCTTGTTCGGGTTTTTGCTGTTCACTGTTCAATGTTCACCTTCCTATTCCCCTTTATTTTGTGCATCTTTTCATTTACTTGTGCATTACATGCGTAAACGTATATGTATGCATGTATGTTGCTCCATTTTATACCTCAAACACCCAGGTATACACACTACACACATAAATATATAAAAGCTCAGGGCCTCTTTTCACCTTAATTAAGACTCCCCTTAATTTTCCCACGGCTCGTTTTAATTACAATTGAAAAAAGTTTTGCAATCACAAATATGATTCGGTAGAATACACACGCCGTGTTTAGAATGTATAATGTAAAATCAAAGCGGAAAAGGAATATTTAGCCAACTTTTGTAGACATTTATGTGTACATACGTATATATAGGATACATTGTGAACTTGAATAACCCCCCAAGAAGAAAATAAAATGAGAGACTTTTGGAATAAAGCCGTCACAAACCAAACACACAACAGAACGAGAGTAGAAAGAAGAAGAAGAAAAAAGAAGACGACAGAGTAATAGCAAAGTCTGAGGAAATGAAATTGGATTTCCAATATGCATAATAAATGAGTATATAGACATAAATACATACATGCATACATACATAGATACCTAAGGGAAAGAGAACTTTCACTTAACTTTCCCTTTACCTCTGCAATAAAAGGGGATGCTGTATTTGCATAGATCACACGCACATACACACGAGAAGTATTTATGTTTGGAGTTTGTATGCGTGTACAATGTACAAGAAGAAACAAAAAACAATGTCAAACGCGACCTTTGATTCGAATTTGAATCTGTGTGGAATATTGAAAACACAATTTCCAAGGTGAACTTTGTCCCTATTTTTACTTTTCATTTTATTATTTACTTTTGTGTTGTTCTTGTTGACCTTTCCCCTCTGTTTTGCCTTGTCAGTTTTAATTTTTCTTTCGCTTATTCATTTTTCTTCCACCGTCTTTTGCTTTATCATATGCTGGAAAAAATTTGATCCATAATCAATCTTTCTCTTTTTGTGTGCCTCTGTCCTTTATTACTTTATCTTTTACTTTGGATTTGGACATTATTGGGGCTTTGACATCATGAGAAAAAAAATGTCATACCGTATTTAATATTATGTTTAAGAAAAGGTGAAAAAATTCTAGATTTGGGGAATAATAAATACCGACAGAAGGAAAAATGAATGCTAGCAAGAGGAGAAAGCGAAATCAAGAGATACGCAAGAGAGATGGAGAGAAAGATATTTTTCAAGCATTTATAAATACCACATTTTAGCCGTCATCTAGCTTCCTTGTCATTCTTATCTTCAGCGTTTTTTTGTAAATTCTATAACAATGCGCGGTTTCCTCCGCTACTCACAATCAATCCTTTTCACCAGTAAACCAAGCCGTCTAAACCACAGAATATAAGTCAAACAAAACACAATAAAATCTCGACAGGAAAGGGAAAGATGAGTGAAAAGAGAAAGGAAGAACTCCATGACGAGAACGACAATGACAAAAAATGAAAGAAAGTCCCCAGTCAGTCACAATGGCAAAATCAAAAGGCTGAAAATGAACGCTCGATTCAATGGCATCAAGATTCCCACTTTTTCACAAGATTATTTCGGATATAAAATATGAAAAATGTGAAAAATGAAGTCTTGAGTTAAAGAACCAAGTTTTTCCCCACACGTACATATAAATACAATATGACATTGTGCTCATGTCTACGTCTATGTCTATGTCTGGATACACGGAAAAAATGCTGAATGTGGCAAAAAAATCCTTTTATTTCTCGAACCATTTTCAAGGAAAATATTGCATTGCTTTTATGTCAAACTTTCATTGAAGAAAAGCCCCTAGTTTTCCTTGTTAGAATATCAAATAACTTGCTTTTATGTGCATATCTATGCATGTATTCATACACACACACACATGTGAACTTACTTTTCCTTAGTCTGGTTGTTTATGTGTGTGAACAAAGAACAAAAATATGTTCGCTTTTTTCATACTTAGACCGAAAGACTTTTTTCTTACGCATACATACATGCCTGCATAAATACACGTGTATCCATGAATGCATTCAAACCATATGTACGTACGTAGAGAAAGAGAAACCAAACCAAAACCAAAACCAACTTTTTAGCTTTTCATTTCCTATTCCTACTCTTACTTTTTGTTCCGTGTAACTTTTCACTCCTTACTTGTCTTACTTACTGCATTTCCATTGCATATAAATAAATATGATATGGTTTTACGTGGCCTAGAGCCGAATTCTGAAGTATGCATACAAGTACGAATAATACATAATGTGACTTTGAAGTGTTCTTTTTGTTTTAAATATGATCATAGTAAATTCGTTGCCAAAAGGATGGGAGACGGAGGGCGATAGAGCTGTCAAATATGGAAGAATCATATTTATCCGGTTGCTCTATTACACGTAGAAACTAAAACATTGCCGTAAAACGGCTTCGAAATACCAGATCAAGCTCTTTTCCAAAGCTCTTCGTTGTATTTTAGAGAAGATTTGAGACAGAAAATTTCGCGGCAACGGGGGCGGCGAATGTAAAAAAGTCAAGCTGTTTCGGTAAACCAAGTAAAAATGCTCATAGTGGCTAAAATTACTGTAATTTATGCCCTGCCATAATTTTCAACGCAGATTCTTAAACATTTTGCTCAAGCTGCATATTTTTCCCCACAATGTTTTTGTTTTCAATTAGTACAGCAGGTTTTAGACCATCTGAGCCACAGAGATTTTTAGAACTTGTCCTTGATGTTTTCATGCTGAATTTTGCATGAGTTTGAGCATTCAATTGCATTATGCATGTTTTCTTGTCTGATGAAGGTCCGTTTGCTTTCACGGATGGCAAGCTAAGTACTAAGTGCATAAGTAAGAAATGTAAGAATGGCTGAATGAAAAAACCTGGAAAACCCCTTAAGGAAAGATTAGAGATTATACGCAAATACACACATATACATACAAAAATTCATAAGTAATGCATGTGTATAGTCAAAAGACGGGGAAGAAAAAGGACGGAGAAAGCAAAGCAGAAAAAGACTCGGTTGGGATGAGGACGCAGACGACAAAAAAGTCCCGACAGAGAGGAGGAAGAGTTTTGTAATCGTATTGCATTTCACGTTTCCTCCTCGATAAATGACGAGTTTCCAGTTTCCGAATCTCAGCGAAGCCAAACTCTCAACCAACAATTGGGAAATGAATATGCTATTGGCTTATGTACATAGGTATGTATACTTATTATTATACTTATGTATATGTATATAGCCGTATGTGTGCATTAGTGTGTGAGTTTCGACGAAGGAAAGTATTGATTTGAATAAAATCCTCGCATACAATTCCAGCACACACACACACATACATTTTTTCTATAATAATTTATGGTTATTTTATACGATTTTCCTTCGTCTTAGCTTTCCCTCCTGCATTTTTATACGAACTCCTCCTCCACGCATTTACATACATTTATCAAATTTCATATGATTTACTTTCCTTGAATTACATATAAGTATAAGGTATGCTCATGTGTACGTATAAGTTTACGTAGACTTTGTTTTCCTCGTAATGTTTTTACACATTCAGAATACACATATACATGTGTGTATTATGCATTACTTCATACATTGAGAGTTGGAATTCCGATCATTGTATAATGTAAATGATATTGGGGAGCAAAGCTCCCCAACTAACCGTCTGTCTGACTGTTTCCAGCTTATTGCTTTGATTTTGATTATGGTCGGAGAGAAAAACTTTTTTGAACCATTAAAAACCCTTTCAAAAATAATTTTTCAACAACTTCGGCTAAAAAATTATAGTTGTTCAATCTTTATGTTCACTTTTTACTCAATAAATAGGATCTTTTTCTCTTCAGTGAATTTTACGCCACGCTAAAAATCTGAAGCTTGGCTCCCTTCTGGGGTACATTTTTACAAAAAGATATAATATTAGCTGTGCATATACATTATACATATCTCCATTTACTTTTTTGCACATTCATTTTTTATCCCTGTTTGTATCGTATCTTCTTTCATCGACAAAGTTCGTTCATCCATTTATCTTAGATCTTAAGTAAATAAGAAAATATCTGGATGAAAGAGTATTTTTGCCCATTTGTTAAACGTCTTATTTCAAAAAATAATACGATTATTCAGACAAAATTTGACATGTATTAACGGCAATGTAGCCTATGTATGTATGTATAAATATAAGGATTGTTGTCGAGGACGAGGAGGATATGACTTTATACTTTTTTTTACTTCCTTTTTTCTTTGATCGACAATTTGTCTCCCCTTTCGTGCAAAATAGAATAAAATGGTAAAATACAAAATACAATGTAACATGAAATTGCGTGTGTGTATTTTTCATACTCTTCGACTTTTTGGATAAATTACAGAGGCGGGGGTTAATCAAACTCAAAGTACAAGTCAAAGCTAAAATCAGAGATCAAAAGAAAACGGGAAAATAAAATTTATACGATTCCCGTCTTACACTCTCTTGCATCTCATTTTAATGATGACTACTATTATTATTATGTATTATTATTATTCATCTTTTCCTTTTTCTTATGAAAATCATGAGATGCCTTCTATCAACTGTATGTTAAATATATATAATAAGTTTAAAGTATTTGATTTCTACAATACATTTTAGTCCTTATGCATATCAGTACATCTTGACTCCAAATAAATGTATGTACATATATAACATATACCTATTCTTACTTTATTTTCTTTTGTAGTTTTTGATTTTGACTTGAGATTCGAAAGACGAAAGTGGAGGAGGGAGAAGAAACGCAAATGAAGACCCCACCTTGTTAATAGTTACGGACGGCGAACAAGAAGAACTGATGATTCAATTTTCAAAAGTCGGGATTCAAACTATGCATCTATGAAATGTGAGAAGGGGAGGCGAAAAACTCAAGGAAAAGTCAGCACTCACGTCACAGCTCTAAACTTTGGTTATTGCATTAAAAGGGTGTTCAGTGTTCAGTGCTCAATGTTCAGGACACGAGGAATTGAAGGTATGTCGTCAGTCTTCAGTCGTCAGCCTCAACTTTACTCTTAAGCTAACTAAAGGGACCAACGTCAAAATCATTAAGTTTTCTTGGAAAGATGACGTCCAAGTACTCGCTGATGGAAGTAGGATGACAAAAACTCATAATATTGTTGTAATATTAAACAGATATCACGTTTTAAATGATAATAACAGTTAGTTCACGGGGAAAAATAAAGTTAAATGACGTAAGATTCCAGTGTATTGATAAAATCAAAACAAAACACCCAGAAAATAGGTGAGTGTGTCGTGTCTGTGTCACATTAGGTCAATCAATTTAAGATCCTGTCCTTGGGAATCACAATAAAGATAAGTTGGAAATCTCCACAGCTGCTGAGTGTTGACTGTTGACGGAGACGGAGGGCGGTAGCCGCATACATTATACATATATTATACATACATAAATACATATAGATTGCAGATATATTAGACAATAAAACTATAGATGATGTGAAGGGAAAAGCAATCAAATAAATATGCAAGCCAAGGAGGAGGTGGGATGTAAATAGTGAATCGTACAATACATTTACATATATATACTTTTGTAGAAAGCATCCGAAATAGGTGTAGGCGTTCAACTATTGTGTGTGTGTGTGTGTTGAAAGCTGAAAGAAACAAGAGATGGATAAGGAGAACAGGAGCGAGCAGTGAACAGGATAGGGGCCGAGACTCTGGTTGTATTTAGTTGTTTACACGGCGAGACGAATGAAAGAGACATTGATTTGAGAAATGTTTCCATGTTCAAAGAAGGCGGTTTTCATGCTGAATTTGACTTGCCTGCCTGCCTGTCTCTCTGTCTGTCTGTCTGTCTATCTTTGTAGTTATGTGTCTGTTTCTCTTGGGCTTGATTTTCTTGTCTGAAAAGCTTTCTTTCTTTCTTCCTTTATATGAAAACATTAGGTATAGGTTTATATAAGCCCATACAAAGTGAGGATGTGAAGCCGATTGGCGTTAGTTATTATTATAATACGGTTTCGCCTTGAAGAGGCGGATCAGTCGAGACATGTGATGAATCTTTACGGGCGCTAAACCAAGGGAAAGCTATCAGTGGTAATGGGTAAACCTTCTCGCAATTGACTTAACTACAAAGTACCAAGTACATAGTACATACAATGACGTCGGATAGCTTTCACTAACAAAACCTAAAACTACATAACAATACAATACAATACATAGTACAGTTAGATACGTATACATAGATATAATACAAACATGCCTAAGCATACAGATAGTAAAGGCTAAAGTTATTGAATCGGAGATATCATCCTCATAATGGTGAAAAGTATTATGACCGGCCAAAACTGGAGGAAACTAGAAAGGCGATGCAGGGAAGGCGGAGGTGGGGAAAGAAGGAGCAGGGAACATCCGCAAATAGTCCAGATTAAACCAGCAACCGATGACTGGCTCCGTTCTCCATGGCACCCGCTTGCCTTCTGCCCTTGTTTTCCCTGTATGTATGTACAATGTACAATCTAGTTACATTTTTATAGGTATACAGTATACAATTATAAATAAGTACACGTGTGTTCGTGCTTTCCCCAAATTCCTTTTTCCTGGAGAAATTCCATCCTCTCCAATGTTTTCCTTTTTCCACGTTACCCTGTTATCTTATAATATTTCCGTAATTTTTTTAAATGATGCATTTCCTCCTGTTTTTTCTCCAGAGAATATCTGCAGTGTAGCAGGTATATATATGTACATATTGACTTAACTTGCACTTTTATATTACTTAGATTACTGCCATGACTTTCTTACCTTTTGGTGAAAAATTCCCCACCATTTATGTACAATGTACATTTAACCAACGACTTTACAGTGAAGCAAAGCATACATGCAGAGATGGCAAAACTTAGCTTTTGTATGTAACTGTTATTCATTTAATTCATATGTTTGTTGAAGCAAGCTTTTTGATACGCCTGACAGCTTACCGAAATTCGGGAGTCTTAAAAACGTAAAAACAGGTTACTTTTATTACAGATTATAATTCAATACTTCGTTAATATTCCAAGATCCAAGAACTGAACAAAACCACATGTCAAGCAAATGGGATAGAAATACCAATGCAAAAGCACCTAGAAAGTTTGATGTGAAGATTCAAAGGGAGAAATTCCCTGTTGAAGAACTGAGTTAAAGTTTGACTTTGTCGTCATATCTGGTGTTCCAGCTGCAGTCCGTCGCTGCATCCAGTCAATCAGATACCTTGATTACAGTAAGTAAGCAACTTCTAAGCTGTAATTTTTCATAAATTGTGAACGTTTTTATCTTTTCAAGTAATGATAGGGAAATATTGCTGGCATATATTATGTATATTTGAGTTGGGAATAACTGTAGATACTGAATGCGTGGGATTTTTTTCCTTTCGCCTTTGGTGTTCATTGAGACCATCTCTATTTTAGGATTTAGGTTATACGCCAGAGTACACAAAATAAAATATCGCTGTTTTCCAACAACACCATCAACTCCAACTCAACTAGACCGTGGCCGTCGAGTTTCACGTCTCGCGTCATGTCTGGACAATAAACGGAGGATAACAAAAGAAAGTGGAGTGAAAGATATCGTGCAAAGAGTCTATTATTTGCCATTTTCATCACCTTTTTTCTTCGTTTTTCCAAGTCCTCGCTTGTGTTCTCTTTTTTTGCTTCATTTGTCTGTCTCTACAACTTGTGTCGATTTTTTATTGTGTACTGTATGCAAATGCAAATGTGTTTTTGACTCGTTTATAGTTTCAGAGTTTTGTGAAGAAAGGGAATTTGTCTAGTTTAAAAATCTGTGTCTCTTTTTCATTCACCTTGTAAATACATATGTATTTATTGTAGGTGATAAAAAATGGTGTGCTTACATGTACTAACAACTAAAAAATAAAATATTACACCCATTTTTACTTTCGAAACAAGTTGAGTGACAACATGTTTTTTTCCGACATTTCCCGTAATAAGCTGAACTTTCAAGATTGAAAGGCTGAGAAGCATTTTTTGTAAGACCATTGTATTTCATGGAATTTCTATGAAAATCGTTTGTATATTTTATATTTAGTTTTTGTCTTTGTTCAAGTCTTTCAGAGGTTAAAGAAGTTGGGCAACATCAGTGGGAAAGTCTGGACTGAGAGTCAAGTCAAGGCTTTGGCTAAACACTGAACACCGTATTATAAAGGAAGAAAAAATAAAAGGAAAAACGAAAAAAGTTTGCAGAAAGACGAAAAGTGAAAACGAAGTCATGCAGTTAGTGGTAAAGGCCAAGTCTACCCGTTTTTTCTGCTCTTTGCTTTCATCTACCTTCAGACATAGCCCCAAACCGAGAAACAGTTCCAAACAGGTTAGATTTTTTCACAACAAAAGCTGGTGAGTTTATCCAGCGTTTTTATTGTCTACTTCTTTTGTTTACTCCCAATATTGCAACTACATATACATAGGGCTTCTTTTTCTTTTTTTCTGTATCCTTGTTCTCAACTCACAAGTTTTCTTCTATATCACAATGACGATTCCTTAATGCCTTGGTGCACAACAAGAAAACACAGTGAAGATCAAGAGCAACACGAGAAAGATGTAATGTGAAATGCTCATGATGTACTTCCCATGGTGAACAGTATGCATAGTTATACATATCTTAATACAGTAATATCACCACTGGAACCATGACCAACATATAATGCAAAGTCAAAGCAAAGCCAATACAATGCAATACAATACAATATATTTTACAATATTATGTGAACTCGTCTCCAGTAGACCAGTGGCAAAAACCAATAATAAATACTTTTACGAGTCATTGAATCATTTCTTCACGATTCACTTTCAAACAACGGCCAAACTACGATACAAGATTGATAATACAGAGAAAAGATAGGAGACAATACAAAATATTTTGCAGGGGTTTGCTTTAGTTCTTTCTCGCTTTCTTCTTCTTCTTTGTCATCTTCCTGACCAGCACAATTTACTATTATGCATATTACATGTATAATATCGTACATATTTTATCTGCAGCTACATCAACATGTATCTCGTATGTTGTATGTTGTATAAATCTGCCTTTTGATGTGGTTCATCCGATAAAAGGGATCGCCTCACTTCATTTTAAAAATACGATTATTTTGATGTGCAAGTCCATCGTGTATCGTGTGATCCTCGGTCCATAGTACAACATTTTCGACCGAATAACAAAACACAATATCTACACTGCAACAAAATCCTCAATCGTTTGAACGACATTAACTATATTGTATCTACAATTTATGTACATACACTGCAAGCAAGAGCGCACCAACGCGAGAAAAGAGTAAAATGAATCAAGTGCAAGTAGAGTACGGTGGGTGAATTCACATTTAACAACATGAAAGGATTGATTGATAATTTGTATTTACCCTCTGAATAAAATCCTCTTTGGGTTTCTCTTTTCACTCCAACGACCCCTATTCTATAAATTGTAGCACTATGAGCCAGAGAATAAATTTTTCCATGATTTCCCTGAATATAAAAACTCATAAATATAATTGTAAATGACAAAGACCAACCTAGTAAAAAATTGGTCATTGCGATTCTTCCGAAATTTTTCGTAGTTGAATGTGACACAATGGAAACAACAGTACATGTATTATTTGCCTACAATGAAATTGTGGTCATAAATAAAATATAATATGTACCTATATATATTATAACATTATATTGTTGATTGTTTCGAGATGAACGAGAGTTGTCCAAAAATGAGCCCCTCGACCCCTTACATTAGAAATTAGAAGTGTATCTTTTGGGGAGGCTAACTAGATTTTCGCCAGAAAAGAGAGGATGGCCTCATGAAGGAAGGAGCAAGTTGAGTTGAATGTTGCGTGGAGCTGTGTTGGTGATGATATAATCAAGTCACATCACAGACCTTGTGGACTGCAGAGACAAACCTGGTCGACTGACTGCAGAGATTCCAAAAGGATGAAATAAAAAGCGAGCTCTTTCTCCCTTTCTCATGTTAACTCAACACCCTGCCGCCTGTCAATAAGATTTAAGAGTAATTTCAATTTAGGCAATCTAGAAACCAATTTAGGCTCGGCGAGAGCGAGAAAGACAGTCAAGCCATACCAGGCCAGGCAAAAGCAGAGGAGAGCAGAGCAGAGCAGGGTACAGGAGAAAGTGAGAATCCAAGGGAAAGTTTGACACGGAACCCAAGAATGTCTTTCTGTGCTAATCTTGTTACGTTTCTCAGCGAGCTGCGAGCCAGCCAGCAAACATTTAGAGGGAAAGAAGAGAAAGTGAAATAATGGAAGGAGGGAAAGCAAAGCAAAGCAAGTCACCCGCTTTGCTTTCTATCTCGCCATATTCTTCTCTGTCTCTCTCTTTCTTTTTGCTTTCTTTCTCCCGGTATGCCGTGTGTGTAATAATATTACAATAGGTTTTTTCTCAATTTATTCCTCCTTCTCTTCTGCTCTCCGCCTTTGATGACTCTATATCATTCAACTGTGCACTTCTGTACAACTTGTAAGTGTATACGTATACGTACATAGTGTATATCATACGAAATTTACGTGTAAAAACGACCATCTCAATGTAAGATAAAATCCGTCGCTCCAGGAGTGACCTCGAATCAACTTTTCTATATATATTAACTATTAACACACACAAGTATACACATACATATGTACGCAGATCGCTCATGCTATAGCACTCGCGCCTATTGATTTTAGCTGAGCAGTAACGGCAATCAAAGCAATGAAACAAAATGTCCGTGGAAAATTTGTCAGTTATTACTATGTATGTAGTATCACTTTCCCATTTCTCTCCCAGCTATTCAACTTTACTTTTCCTAATTTTTGCCCAGTTTTGTCTTGTACTCGATACTGTACAGCATTTTATATCAATGATCCTCTTATTTGGAGGTAAGAAAAATTCTTACTTTGGCTATTTTCCATGTGATTTTGTATTTTGTAGGAACACATTATACACTCATTTGATGTACAAAATCCCATAATTTGAAAGGAAATTCAGAGCATGGCAAATTTTTCTGAATAATCACTACAAGGTATGCACGTTTATGTATTTAATACCGACATATTACACAGATGGTGATGAGTCGCATCTGCTAAAAAATTATCATCGCGGGTTTAGCCTGTCTCATCCCTCCTCACTGCACTATATCTATGTTGTATTATATTATTTATTATTTTCTTCTCCTTTCACGCCGCTTATTCTTTCCTCCCTTTTCTTCTTCTATTCTATAGACAATGTGCATGCCCGCTTTTCCTTTTCTACTGTATATACATACATACGTTTAGTTCGTTCATCAGAAATTCCAAATGCCTTTTATTTTCCTTCGCTCACTTTAGCGCATTCTTGGTATGGTTGGTTTTCTTTTCATTTCGCCTTCATTCCAGTCCTTTTATTTCTTTTCCCCTTTGTGAGAGTCATAAACCATTTTTCTACTTCAAAAGCAAGACCTATTTTCGTCTATTATTGTATTGTGTATTTGTAATCGATTCCATTTCAACGTGCACTTACTATACAATGATATTAGTAATAACAACAGCCATGTTCATAACAAAGTGGAGGATGATCCATATACAATATACACACATACTTCTTGTGGGCACAGTTGTTATTATATATAGAGAATAGAAAAATCTTGCTCTTTGTTTTATTTCCGAATATCAAATGTAGACGTGGGAGTTCCGAGGAAGACAGCCCAAAGCCCAAAGAATAGGGAAAAGAAGACCAGCAAAAACCCAAAGAAAAGTAAAGCAAGGTTTTTAACTTGGGAGTTATAAAACAAAAAGTTTTTTTATATACTAGCAGTATATTTATAAAAAGCTCTCCAGGATCGCAAGCTTAATCGAGTAGTCTGCTGTACATAATGTACATACAGCAGACTACTCGATACTGAATACTAGAAATCTAAGTATGCATGTATGTATGTATATCTCCCTTATTATATAAATCTCAGTTCTGCGGCTCAAGTTTACCTGTTGATGTGGTCGTCCTCTCCATTTTGCTCGTCGTCTCTCCCTTGTCAATGTCATCGTCCTCCAGTTGATCCTCCACTTGTGCTCCCTTCTTCTGCTGATTTGTGTCCTTGGCGAGGGTCGAGCTTCTATTGAAGCAGAGGAAACAAAGCGGTGATAATGCGATGCATATACATACTCGCTGTGTAGAATAAATACAGCATAGCCTGCAGGCCATAGGGGCAGTGTACTGTGTGTATGTATGTATGTATTTTGCGGGGATTTTCAGAGAAAATAGATCTAGCTGGGATTACATGGTAAGTAGACATCAAGCTCTATATTATGCATACATATCTGTACGATAAAGTACAGGGTGGTTCAATAAAAACGTGTTTTTTCATACCTTTATGATTTTTTCACTAATGCATTTCTTGGTAAGTTCAAGCAGTAATTACGTTTTTGACAGCTGTAACTTTTTTTAAAGATTGAAATAAGTTAAAAAAATCGAGTCTCTTGTGATGGTCAATATAAAAATAAACAAAATAAATATGAAAAAACGAAAACGACGTTTTAGTTAGCCACCCTGTATAATTTATAAGCGCCTACGTATGTATAGTTATAGGAAAAATATATTTAATATCAGGCGCTATAAACAATGTGCACTTATGTATGTCCAGCATCCGGCACGAAAGTAGGAGAGGGAGATAGATGAGGATGAGTGTGTGTTCGAGTCCTCAATGTAATGCAATATCGGTAGAGGGAAAGAAGGAGACGGATTTGGATCCGGATCCAGATCCAGATTCCTTGTTGAACCTGTCTGATAAATCGAGAATCGCGGATCCCGGCAGCTGGAGAAAAAACAAGAAGAATGGAGCTGGAGGAGAGACAGAATGAGTTGACAAGGGGAAGACGAATAGTCTTATGGACGGAGACGAAGACGACGACCTCCCATTACCAAAGTAAATCACCATCGGGTTTTATATACCTTTGATCCTGCTGTATACAATATATTATGTATCCTCGGCTTAATATCCTATAACTTTACACTGGTTTTGCTTCCTTTATCTCAAACAGTATGTATTAATGTGAAGAGACTACGACGGTGGATATATACGTACATACATGATATTGTACTGTGGCCATGTTGGATTTTACATGCAACGACAGGAAAAATGGTCCAAAGGGTATTGCATTAGACGGTCAACATCAACAGAAACATGGTCCAGATCGAGAGACGGAAGACAAAGAGCCAATATTTCTTATCTTGTTTTCCTCGATCTGAACAGATCTGAATAGAAACAAAGACATAAAAATAGCATTGCTTTTTATCGTGTTATATCATTTCATATATCATTAATATCATCATGTAAGGCGTATTGGTAGTTAAGCAGGAGAAGTTGAATGTTGAGACGGGAGTTACGGATCATTGTAAATCGTGACTGATGTCGGAACCAGACAGAGCCCATGGCGACATTTCAAATCATCGGGATTATTTGCATGGATATATATAGGCTATATAAAATGTCCCATTAATGTACCAGTGTGCAATATCCTAGTATGTATGTATTATGTATTACTCATATGGTATAAAAAACAACATTTTTGTTATTTGAAATGCAACCTTTGTCCATCCTTCAGGTTTATACCGTTTGATACTTAAAATGGACCAGAAAATACCTGAATGATTGTGCTATTTTTGGCTCATTTCAAGACATGGGCCTTCTGCCCACGCGGTACGCAGTATGCTATCTGTATGTAATAAATAGGCAGTCTTTTAAAATTTGAAAGCTGTACTATTCTTTTTTACAATAAGTATAAATGCAGAAGATTAACGGACATGGTGCTTTATTGGATACATTAAGTACACATAAAATATCTGTTAATCTGTTAGATCTAATGGTTTATGGTTTGTGACCATTTTAAACTGATAATAGAATAATATGAGCCATAATATTGTATTGTACGTTTCTCCGAAATTATCTGCCACCCACTGTGTGTTTATTACATTTGCTAAAAGAGCAAAGCATAATGCAAGCGATGCATAAGACAGTTATGACATAAAATGTCCTGTGTGCAATTACTGTTATTATGTATACCTGTTATCTGTTATGTAATCACTTCACCTTGACTTCTCAAAATGCCAAAGACATCACCGTATCCGGCAGGGTACATGTATATATATCTGGTATAGAATTGATAATTGCATAGCTTATTTATTATATTTATACGATATATATTATGTATATGATGCGGATACAAATTCAGGAAGAGGAACGTTCCAGCCAATTTGAAATCAATGAGCCGATGTTGGTCATTCTCCATTTCTCCATCATCATAATCATTGAAAATTGGTACTAGAGAAATGAAAGCGGCCATTTCATCGTCACATGTATGTATAAACAATGCCATCTCACATCGTTTGAGGTTTCTAACATCCGATTCATATTCGTATTCATACTCAAGTTCTAGGTTAGGTGAATGCAGGATTTCTACAGTCTACAGTCCATTCCCAATCAACAAGCACAGTTGACCTGCACTTGCTTCCCGGACCGGTCAACTTTGAAGAGAAAGTTTTTCTGTATTATCCCAGTTTCAAAAAACGGTTTTAGCTACGTTAACTGGCATACGAAGCTAGACCAGATGAAGTTTTAATACTGTGGGCGGACTGTATATGTAACTAACTAATTTTTTTCAACAGTCAGCATGCTACGCGACTTTTTGCTAAAAATCTGAATTTCGTTAATGGAATTTTGAATCATCGAGAAACTTGCGAATGTATGGTGTGTGTGTGTGTACACTACACATTACACATGTCCATTACTTGTGTACATACCATACATTGTACATACGACAAAATTTATTGTTTTATGCTTTTGTCTACCCCCATTATTCATTAGGAGTAATTGCAGAGTGTGAAGGTTTTTGCTTCTGTTTTTGCGAGTGGACTGCAATTCTTAATTTAATTTTAACGGTACGTGTGTAGTGTGTATACAATGTACACCGCGCCCTCATAGCCCAATATTCAATAGCCTTTTGTATATACATTGCCAATAGAAAACGGAAGTAAAACAAAAAAGAAAAAGGTCGCTTTTTCTCTTGCACTTATTGTTCAATCCGCTGTCGACACTCTCTAGTGCACAGTACACAACCAGAACCACAGATATTCTCACAATTTATTGTTCTTGAACAGGGTAGGACAACTTTCTACGTTCTACATGACAAACTCGCACATGTTTACTCCACTGTACAACTTCATGCACACAATGCATAGGCGATGTGATACATGATGTTTATAATGTATACGATGTAACGTAGAACGTAAAGAATGTATGGCGGTTTTCTTTTTTTAGTTAAGTTTTTTATAAATTTGTCACTCTATGGCGCTTTCACCGCACTTTGCTGTGAAGAAAGCGTCATAGAGTGTCACACTTACAAAAAACTAAAATATAAAAAGAAAAAAACCAGAGAGAGAGAGTAGGCAGTTGCATTCATTAGAAATGCTTTCTTTGAGGCCCTTTTTTACGTTTTGATATTTCTTGCTTAATCAATCATAGAATTCCCGGGGTTTTTTCACTATTTTTTTCCTTTTCGCAGTTGACAAGCTAACCCACTCCCACCAAAATGTACAAACAAACACGCTAGTGGATGGAAAAGGATTCGGCATTGGAATTGGAATCGAAGTCAGAGTCAAGTTATGATTTGGGTTCCATTTTACATACATACATACATACATAGTCCGTATGAGCCATAATACACGCTCTCTCTTTTCTTTATTTTCTATTACAAAAGCTGTATTTGATATGTTGAAAGAATATAACCCGCCGCGTTGGTATGCTTATGCATATTATAATAGATTACAGAGTGCAAAAACATGCATTATGCATTAAAAATAGGAAATTATTTGCATTCTTGCTTTTTGCACCACTGCATATTTTCTTTTCCTTTTGATTTTAGACGAGGAAAGTGCACATTTGAAGGTGGGCCAAATGAGCATTAACATGAATAGCTGCACAATAAAATAGTAGTGAAATAATGATATGCTAGAGTATAATATTACGTTTATGTACGAGCAGTATATACAAGGCACATAGAAAATTCAGGTGATGCTACTAAATGCACTTGCGTTTACTTTTTGTGAGTTTGCACCCATTATCTTGTTTGACGATTTTCCACAATTTTTTGAGCTAACTCAACACCAGGTTTCAGATTTTTTTTAGTTTCAGGGGAATATTATGGGGGAAAAGACGAGTTTTCATCATGTTAGCATTCCCATGCCTAAATATAAGTAAATCTATTCTCGCTTAGAAAACCTCCACACATTGTCAAAAAAATGTGACGAGAGTAAAGTACATACATACAAAGCAACTTGAATTTGAATTCATCTTGTGTGCACAAATCCTTTGAAAGCCACGAAGATGTTTTCTCGATTGGATGCTCACTCCCAAACGTTTATGCATGTCCCAAGTGAAAAGGAAAAAAAAGGTGAGGTACGACGGCTAAAACTAGATGAGGCTAAATATTTCAAAAGCTGTACTTCAAAGTGAGCTACGCCAAACGGTGGATTGGAATTAGAGCTAACGAAAAGAAAAGATTGAACGTGAACATCTGAACTTGGAAGATAGTATGAATAGGTAAGTACACATATGAATGATGTATGTACTATATGAACGAATACAAAGTGCTTGAGTCAAGTCACAGATAAAGTCCCAACCAAGAGCGCTGCCGAGCTTAATATAAATCTACAGAACTTTACATTCTAAGTTGAATTTGACTTTGAGTCTGAAAGCCAGAGCATGTATACTTGTTTGGTGTACCCATAATATAATAGCCATGTTTTTAGTGTGCGAAAGAGAATTGAACAAATGGAAACGATGTATTAATGTTGGTGATAACTGATGGGATATAGAAAGAAAATGTAAATGTAAAATAGACAAAACCCTTACTAAAAAATAACTCATTACTAACAAGAATATGCTCGGACTTTAAACATACCTTTTTCAGTCTAACGCAAAAAATATCAAAAGCTGATGGGTAAATACAAGCAGAAAGTAGTTAGAAGATATTGAATTTTATAGATATATATTGTCTTTCGAGTTTCCACCCACCTTCGTATCATCTCAACTGTGTATGTATGTGCTCAAAAAAATTAAATAGATGAAACCCTACATAAAATACAGACAAGAGTCGTAAATAAATAGAGAGATTTTTTCTAGTAGGAGGACAAGAGAAAAAAATATCTCTGCAAATATTATTTTTTCCACGAAAAAAGTCAATTGGAAAAAATAACTAGCTCAAGTGGTTCTAGAGATTCAGAGTAAGAAGCCTGACTTGAGAAAACCACATACCACAGAGTAACAGTAGTATGTGCTTATGTACAATGTACATATACACAGATAGAAACCTCAAACTCAGATTCAGCTTGCTTGAAATCTCAAGATATCTATGTGCATTGTATAAGATTGTACATAGACACGTACAGTTCTTCAAGTCAAAATCAAAGTCGAAGGAACCACGCAGTGAGCCTGACATTGTATCGCTGAAAATCGAAGAGAAAAAATTCAAGTATAGAGGATGAAGGCGTTTGAGTGAGAAGGAGAAATTTCCACTGTCTCGATCCTCTTGAACATTTTCAATTCTTTTCACAAATAATTCTTGTAGAAGTTTTTCCCTGCTGCCTTCCTTTTCATTTTTCTTCAAATATGTTCAATGCTCAAGCGTCTCGTGTGTCTGCTCCTTTCCCTTTACTTTAGTATCATCTAGCCATCTTTGCTTTGTCTACAAGTATTACATATAGTTATATTGCTGCTCCAGTGTACTCAAAAATAAGAAGCACGCAGTACGGACCATTTACTTTTCCGCGTCTCCCTCCTCTTCTAACAAACCAGATAGAGGGGATCCTGCACTACTGTAGGAAATAGCATTTTTACTAAAACCTTACAATCGCGTGGCATTTTTTCATTTTTATTTTACATTGTTAAATAACTGTAATCCAGAGATCAAAGGTAGGACATGCGGTACACATAACCTTTATACAATCTCCCTCCTTATGGAAAACAATAAAATAAGTTACTCATACACTGTCGAATGGTAAGTACAGGGGAGCGGGATCCCGCCTACCATGAAAGTAAGAAAAATCTATTTTTTAGGCTCGGCAATTTCGCTAGTTTAACTCCATATGTCTCTAAAATGAAGATCTCCATACATGCGTAGCCACTGTTTCGGCTAAAGCTTGAATTTTAGGCTCAAAGTAAACAACCTGATAGATGTTAGATATTCAAATAGCAAAAGTTGTGGGGGGAGGGGGGCAAAATCGTACTTCTAAAAGGTCACAAATATGAGACCAAATTGTGAAGCAATATTTTGAATAAAAAGAAAAACTAAGAACAGGCCTCTTCAAGTAAATTTCGGTGAACGTGAGTTCAGCATTATCCAAATTACCTACTCGGATAAAACTTATTACTTTATTTTTCCTCCCTCAACTCACTGAATAAAAATTCTGGAAACTGTTATTTGCCATTTCTAAATTTACAACATAAATCAATTTCAAAATTGGGATACATTTAATCCCCTGCATTTTAAAAGTGTGTAAAATTAAAGTAAAATGAAATCTGTACAGAAAAAATCCAATGTTCCTGAGATAGTGATAACAGATGCGTTACTGGCAGCTGTAGTTAGTAGTTACAACTATATATATGCGATTTCACTTAAAATTGTGCAATTGAGCGTTCTAGGGCTACGATTACAAGTACTCTCTACTTTTATTGAGATGGTGATCCAAATTTTACTTTCGCCATCTATTAGTATGGAGAAAGTAAAATTTGGATCACCATCTCAAT
>JAQIVE010002082.1:0-21416 GCA_034698285.1 Sminthurinus bimaculatus | reverse complement strand
CTTTTGTGACTTATCTACTCAACCTCGATCTTGTCATATATTTGATCTTGTCACCTTTTTTGGAACGGATTAGGTGACAAAATCAAGGTTGTACTGTACATGCAAAACTAAAATCAACTCATGAACACTTGTCCGTTGTCCGATAGGAAAAGTCAACGCAACTACTGCAAAGTTCCAACTTTGAACTCCAACTCAAAGCTCAGAGGTTCGATAAAAAAGGCATACATATACATATCTGTACATTATTATGCACATGAAAGTTAATTCACAATATTATCATTATCAATATAATATACATATTGTAGCTTCACATTTTCTCTAAATCCGCTGTAAATATAAAGTAAGCATGTGTGTGTAGTGTGTATATATTTCCTCGATTGCCAGAGCCACAAGCTCAATACAAGCTCAATGTTAAATACCACAAATACTACACACTTAGTGCTGTTAAAATGATAGGTACGCTAAGTGTAATATATTTTGTAAAAATACTTCAAAATACACAAAGTGCTCACGTTTCTAAACTCTACTAAAAGAGAACCATGCAATCAAAGAAAAAATGACAATGAATTTATAAATTAAAAACTTAAATCATAACATCAAGACCAACATATTATTACCCCCATAATATACAAACACGAATCTAGAAATAATGCTATAGAATCAAAACATAAAAATCGAGGGCAGTGTAATTTTAGATTTGCACAAAAGTCAGCAAAAAAGACGAATGAGAGCGAGAACACTTGAGATACATGTGAGTATTGAGTATGTATCTGCACTACACATAATACATACTATATTATACTACATACTATTATTTTAGTAATAACTCATCATGATACCTCTGGCACTTGTATAATATGCATCTCATCATCATGAAAAGAAAAAATAGTAGAAGAGCACCACATTGGATATAAATCTAAATTATAATTTCACACGACTAATGCTCGAACATGTACTGTCAACTTGAGCCATTACCAACTCTATTTATATGTATGACAGTATCACTATTATTATTAAACACTATTTACATGCATTGGAACTACGTAAAATAGTATGAGGCTGTAATATAACTTACTATCAAGCTAATAACTGATAGTATCCACTATCCACTATCATGATTTACTAATATACATAGAAATATCTTATGTTTATAGAGATTAGAGAGCAAAGATTTGTTATCTTTCAAATAAATGTGCTTATAATAAAGCATTTATACATTATATGCATAAGGAACAGCTGTTTTCACGAATCACACACATAATGCTAAATACAATATACATAGTAGTCAATTGATGTGTATTCTTCCCATTTCACATTGGTACTTGTGATATCGAAATAATAATAGAGTCCAAACTACCCATCGTAAGGGAGGATAACTTTACAATATAGATTCCATAACATAGGTAGATGCACAATGCTAGGACAAAATCAAGGAATATATTAGAAAATTGAAATGTCCATAAAATGAATTCTGCAGCATACATCCTGTCAACGTAATTACAATCGCACATAATAGTATAGGGATACGAGATACAATTTTGATGATATTCTTATTGCTATATTATATGGGAGGTGAGAGCAACTTGACAATTAAAGTGACATTCAAGTCAAGTCATTTGAGAAGAGAATAGAGAGGATATAATATGTATAATTTGTAACGCATATGTAATAAAAATCCAGCGTATGATCTCGAATTTCGATATGGATGAATATTATGATAAGTAAATAATACGCTTTATCTTTATCACATATGACATGTACACAATACACAACTACTGTACATATTAAGCATGTATCACAAGTATCCGATGTCAACTCAAGCCTAAAACGATTCAACCTTGTAATCCCTGTGCTCTGCTCTGCTCTTGCTTATACGGAAAATATAGCATTTGCATATTTACACACAATGTGCATACTGCATAATATGTTTAATGTATATAGCCAAATAATAAGTGCATCTCCTAGCTAATGACACAAAATATTTAAATACACTGCAGAATATAAGTATACATTACGAAAAATAGTGTACAGGGTCAGTTTACCTTTTTTTGACTATATGACAAGAACAATGAACGACGGATCATCACTTGCAAAGTGCAAAGCAAGGAGAAAATGTCAATTACATTATGTTATGTACGTACTTAGTACTTACAGTACTCATATCTCATCAACCTTTGAGCTTGGATATAATATATATATATATAAATGCCTTCAATACATTTAATGTATAATGTAGTAAATATAATGTACACTTTACAAACTACGTACATCTGAAATCGAACATATCTATAAGCCACTTATCAAAATCGAGATTCAACATTAAGCTTCAATCCTTCCGTCAAACTGGACAAACTGGACTTTTCTGCCCGGAAGCAGTTCAGTTTGCAGCTTATTTTTTTGGAGAAACTGGCAAAACTAATTTTCACAATGTAATTAATTTACAAGCGCATCCATTGTTTGACGTATTAAAGAACTTTTGTTTGAGGTATATTAAGTTAATTTTTAAGCAGTGAATTAATGTACGAATTACGAATATATAATGTATACATACCATTATTAATAATAGCATATAGATTTTTTTTGAAATGTGCTGCTTACGAACATCCTACATTTATAAAAAGTTCATTAAAACTAAAGCTTCAATAAGAAACTATCATACAAGAATTGGAACGATATTTGCTGTATTAATTCATCAATAGCTATGGATGAATTAATACTAAATACTAAATACTCATTATTATAACAACTGTGAAGTTACTAAATAAAATAAAACATACTGTATACACGTTCATGAGTGTACATAAGTACGCAAAATATTCTCATGGTGCATGAGACGAGTCCATATTATATTCTTTACCTACTTTGTACAATGTCATCAGGAACGATGCACGTGCCTAATGTAAAGTATCTATAAGGAATAAGGACTGCCATAGCTGAAGAAGCTATCCAAGTTTTAATTCTTCCCCATCATTATTATTACTATATTTTACCATACCGATACGTCTTCCCTATTTACTATTTACTATTGATGCATTCTCCTTCCAAGTTTGTAAGCTACATGTGCATCTATTACACGTTCATCTTGTATACCTTCTCCATTATCATCCTCGAATACTGATAGAAGTTAATAGATAATAGAAAATGGAATAGGTAAGTAATCGAACAAACAGCAGAAAGCAGAATATTATGCACTATGCATGCACGTAAAAATACATACAAAAAACCTATTCATGAATGTATGCACTTATCTACAATTATTACGATTCTAATATGTACAGTTCATTTTTTCTTGTTTCTCTTTTTTCACTTGCATGTGTGACCCTGATTATTTTTAGTTATTTTTTAAGTCTTACGTGTGCATGTCAGTTTCTATATGTAGGTACTATCATCAGCATTACTATTATCTCTCTCTCTCTTCCTTTTTTGCAACACTGCAGCTACATCCAACTACTAAAGTTTCGTTTCCCTATTATTTCTACACTTATGCAGGTAAAGTATATGTATAACTATGGATATTATGGAATATACATACTAAAAGGTGTGTATACAATATTATACTATTATGTATCCAGCAGAAGAATGTGACAAGTAAGATTCTAGCTAGATTCTCAGCTTCAAGTGAAGCCAAACCAGCTGATTCTCTTTTACTATAACCCAAAATTATTCTATGTACATGTACATAATCTCGACAAGTAAATATCCATACACACGACATTATGTGTATCAATCACCATCACCAGCCATGGATAAAATGCGCCCAGCTATTTAGACGTTTTGTATATATATCCGTATTATCATTTTTCACTTTTTTTATATTCCCCAGTACATCATGTTCACATTTCTTATGTTTGCTTCAAAGGAGACAAAAAATGAAGGAAAAGATATCCAATTTAATCAAAAAACAGACCACCTAGATACAATAAATATGGTAAAATTGTCGTGTTTTAGCCAGTAAATGATGCCAGTCGCAGTCAAGTATAATATTTTTATATGTCTGCATATTCACTAAAACCCTCAGCATTCAATTTTAACATAATCATGCATTATGCATCCGATTCTAACTTTCCATTGTGTAGATGTTTCATGTATTTAGGTGCTCATATAAGTTCTACATGCAAGTTTATATACCATACGTTTTCCTCCCGTAATGATATTATGAATCATGAAATGAAACCATTGTTAACTAATTGTTTGTAAGTACGTATTTACATACTTAAGTACCTAGATACTAGATAATGTACTTTAGCATTGTATTTTATACAGTAGCTTTTTTACACGACAAAAATACTTGACGATTTAGACTGCTGTCGTCTATACAGCCCAAAAGTGAATATATTCTTTTAAAATTGCTAAGTACATATTTAATCAATTAATTATTGACAGTACCTTTTTGCTATTTCTGTTGGTAATGTTTCCGAAAATATGATATGTTATAGTAAGTAGGTATGTTGCACATTGCACACACTGAAGTAAATTCCTTTTTAATTTACAATTAAGTATCTCTAGATTGATAAATAAAGGCATTTACACCACCTCGGTAAATATATATTCTTCCACCTCACATTGCCCCATCGATATATTTCGTATGTGTCTCGCGCCGATGTATTTCTTGTTCAAATATTTACTGATAAAAAAGTAAATAATTTCCAGCAAAGCAACAAAACCCGAAACAAGACGGACAACAGGAGAAAGTTTAACGAAATTAGTTGACATCTATTTTAATCGACTTTGTGGCTTCAATTACTCACAACAACTTCACATGTCGAGAGTCTATGTCAAAACTAAGTGTAATTGCATAAGCACCTCGTTTACGGATTATGTACGTGTAGTGTGTATTCATATTTTGTAAATGTGTGAGTCTGGAATCAGTGAACGGCAATCAAAATCAAAGTACAAGACTACTGTAAAGCTTTTTAAAAAACGCAACATCACAATTACAAATTACATGATTATTCAATATTAAAACAGTATGCTTAGGATGACAGTAGTGTGATTTTCGGATAACTGTATTTAAGTTTTAGTTAATTGAGACTGACGTTATGGTCTCCTCCGACTCCGAGAGGATTACCCTGAATGAGTCAAAACAACCAAGTATTACAATATTAACCTGCCCTAAGATCTAATGATTTTGATACTCTGAGCTTTCAATAATATGTATTAAATTACTCCATAATCACTATTACTCACGTAGTTTTTTTAACATAAAATATCAATCTACTTATTGCATTAAGATTATCAAAGTACATCACTGACAACTTCAACTAGTGACATGAATTTCGGCGGCGCTATTCGTGTTAATAAGTGCGGAGTTTTTCTGGTCGCTGGAATTGTATTATTGTTAATACTCTTTACCTACAATAACCACAAATCTCCTCCCTCATCACTCTCGTCATCATCTAAACTGTCACAGAAAACTATTGAAGGTGACGGTAGCCAAATAAGTCTAAGACAAATTCTTATCGCTTCCGTGGATGTTGCGAGGAGAGGTGGCGAGGAAGTCGTGAAAGTTAGGACTTCTGCTAATTTGGATGAAAAAATTAAAGGTATTTAAACAACAACAAGAAAAAAATTCATGACCTTTTAATTTTGTATACAATACAAGTTATAAGCGTATGTCCTTTTTTTCCATTAGGTAAAACTAAGGAAGGTGCCAGTGAGAGGGTGACCGAAGGAGACTTTAAATCCCATAGAGTAATGTATTATGGACTTCGAAAAGCATTCCCATCTGTTAAAGTAAGGCTTTTATGTATACCCATTTTATACAATACTAAAATGATGTAATTCTCACAATAACCATGAGTTTGATATTCAAAGTGTGTAAATTTACCATGAATGATTTTCCCTTCAAATTTTGCTTCTAGGTGATATCAGAAGAGCACGATGACAATACAGAGACAAAAGATATTGAAATCCCAGCGACTTCCGATACAGAAATATCAAATTTGTTCGGAAATGATGAAAGTATCGACGCAGATGACATTTCCGTGTGGATTGACCCACTCGATGCAACTCAAGAATACACGGGTAAAAGCTATATTCTCTGTTAATTATTCATCATTTATACCATTTCATATGCGCATTCTATTGTTTTGTTAATTTTGTCCCTTTTTTCCAAAATTGCTTAAACAATAATATAAAGGTATTGTCCTTACTTTTGGAAAATTGCAGAGAACCTAGTAAAATATGTAACAACAATGGTATGCGTTGCTGTAAAGGGCGTTCCAATTATCGGTGTGATTCACAAACCGTTTCCAGTAGTAGAAACTTTTTGGGCAGCATTGGGACATGGTCATTCGACAAATTTTGACCCATATCTCAAAGCAATTAAAGACAAGGCAGCTGAGGGTGGAAGCAACAAGGAGAGGACACCAGAGGAGGATCTATCAAAATTAAAAAAGCCTCTCCAAATCATAGTCTCAAGATCTCATTCCGGATCGGTTAAAAATTATACAGACCAAATTATTGGGCCTCATGTACCCTATCAAATTGTCACAGCAGCTGGTGCAGGTATTTTAAATATTAAATACAAATAACACTACTTATTTTACTTAATTCATTAAAAACTTTTAGTACATAGGAATACAAATGTACGCCAAGTTATAATAATATGTAATGAGATGAAAATTGTTTATTTTTTTCCTTGTAGGTTACAAGGTTTTAGAAGTAATCAAAGGTGACGCTGATGCTTATATTCACACGACAAACATTAAAAAGTGGGATCTCTGTGCCGGAAACGCGATATTGAATGCTCTTGATGGAACAATGGTCACTCTCACGGGAGACAAGTAATTTTTGATTTCTTTTAGAAAAATTACTATCAATTTCTGAAAATTTGTGTTTTTCCGAAAGATTCTTATATAAAAATGTACCATAAATTCTAATCGTCATCCTAACTAACTTTGTTTTTTTTTCTTTTCTTATTGATTTATTTATAGACTAGACTACAGTCCTGATACGAACCCCGTGAACACAAAGGGAATTATAGCCTTCATGCCAACAGAACGATCAGGCAAATTTAAAGACATTACACTTGATATCGATTCATAGTCAGAAACTCATCACCATTATTTTCTTCGTTTTTAATTTTTATTAATCCTACATCAACAACGGAAAACTCTTCTTCGAAATCCAAATAATATATAAGTAGATAAAAATATTTAGTAAAGTTTATTGAGTAAAGTATCTGATTTGCCATGTAAGTAAAGACTTTAGCATTTAGCACCGATTTTCCGTTTCGATGTATAATGTGTAAGTTTGGAGTCATAATCGCTATCATTAGATTTTTAAATTTGTAAGGAAATTAGCTAATTTTGCATTGTAAAAATGCAATGCAGAAGACAAAAAATTTTCTACACACTTGATATTTTTCATAAGCGTCGTTTGTCTACTATTACCTCAAACTCAAACTTGTATAATATAAAACATGAATCATGATATTCAAATGTGAAATTATTATTATTATTATGAAGGTCTGTACCAGTACGTGTATGTAGAGTAGATTTTAGAATAAGTTTATGTTTTTACAATCAGATACGAATCTATATCAACAAACCATCTTAACTTTTCTAAGCGTGAGTGATTTTTTAAAATGAACAAGTTATGTCGTAGGTCGTAGGATGATTTGTAGAAGTTATTGTTTTACTAATAAGTATGCAATCTTTATACAAAGTAAAGTAACCAAGAATTGTAAAGCCGGATGTATGCCATAATATCATGGCTAAACATTTTATGAATCACAAGGTTCAAGGTACTTTGAGGTTACAGGTCCGAGTTTTACTTTGAATTGAGAACATGTGATTTTCAATATGGAGATGTTGTGAAAATATATTTTTTAACTTTTACTTTTTTGAACAAGATGTTTGAATAAAAGGTGAAATACATAAGGGAGCCCCCAAACAAAAGGTTCATGGAATTGTCTTGATGCTGGACAGAGTTGACCGGCTCATCCATTCAAAGCAAGGAAATACCAATGAATAACCCCTTGCATCTCCCTTCACACTTCGAATTGATTTGGAATTTTCAAACAATGATGGAAAAAATCAGATGCAGGCACCTTATACCAAATCTATGTAACAAAATCTAACCGCCATATGGTTTGTATTTTGTATTATGAACTTTAAATTATTCCAACTACAAAACTACAACGACGAATTATTTTATAAATGTGCAATCCCATAATCCATTCTTTTCCCTTATGTTGAGAGAGAATGAGAATATCATACGACAAAAAAACAAATGTTGTGAAGCTTCATGCCCTGGTATGAAAACTGAGTGATACATAAATAATACGATCTATAGTGTAAGTTCTTATTCACCTACCATTTCCTATTTCGTGTACTATTACGGACGAATGAAACAATAATATTTTGTGAGACAATTTATGTGAACTATAAACAAGACAAACCCGATTAAGTTTGAAAGGAGGTACGAAGTACGGAGGTTTAAAGTTTTATTGGTTATCAGTTATCTATTCCCACTACCTACTTACTGTCCAGCTACATTCGTTTTATTTTTTTGTTTTTTAAAAATGTGTGCAATCTATGACGTTTTCTCCTGATCAAAGTATGGAGAAAGCGTCATAGAGTGTACACATTTATAAAAAGTAAAAAAATAAAACGAATATAACTGGACAGTATGTTTTTAACAATTACATCATTAAAAACTTGCAACTATGATAGAGGCTTAGAAATTAGCGACAAAAATGAACGTCCTTGGTGCCTGATATATGACATATGACCACATATTATGCTGCTGTTTGCAGCTTGAAATCATCATCAAACTTTATCGGATTTGTTTTTATTTGTCAAAAATTGTCTCACATATCGTTTTTTTAGCATCAAAAATGCGTCACTGACTTGGCAAAAATGTGTCACATAAATATGTACTATGTACACACAATGGTAACACGGTGTTATCCCTATTTAAGCTTGATTCAACCACTATTATCGTAAGCTAAAGCGGACTTACTTAATTATTTAGTCTTCCTGAATTTGGTTCATGATTCTATGTTTACTTTGATGCAAAAATAGAAAAATCTGGTTTTATAATATAAATGTTAAAAGTCAAATAAAAAGGTTTAAAATCTCAGTCCTTATATTAAGAATACCTTAATAGAAAGACTGTGTTTAAAATGGTATTCATTTAAAAATAATAATATTATTCCTAACATATTATATCATCTATGTTCACTCATCAAACATTGTTCAAATTGTGTATGCTATGTAATGTGTGTATAAATTACATAATTTATACATATTATATACGAAACATTATATTGTTGGATGTATAATATTATAATACCTAAAGTAAAAATAAATTATGAACGAAAATTGTTTCCCTATAAAGTGTCCGTGGTATAAAATACATACAGTAGTAGATATTTGTCCATTACAGTGGAAGGAGCTGATATTTTATATTGTATACGACATGATTTAAATTTTTCTCATGTTTGCCTGAAATTCAATAGTATTTGTTAAAAAAATATTAGTCAGAAGATGCATATAAAAGAATTATATACTTGTTCAGAATTTCTCTCTTTCATACTTCACATAAATATGACGTTCTAATAATATAAAGTATTAGAACTTGGGAGAGACGGCAAGTCTCTAAAACATGTATAAACTTTCTAATAAAAACATTTATTCTAAATAAAAATCGACTGGAAAAATACAGCATGTTTGTTCTTACAATTTACTTGCAATAATTATTGTTAGTAGTTAGTAATATTTCCAAACAATTTTGCTTGAATTTCGATTGGAAAGCTTTTGTAGCTTTTCAAAATGTATTTCGCTTAAAATTCACTAACACCGAGGTATTACAGGTTTTAATATGATAAACTGAAGAAAGAAGGGCTTCATTGAATTATAATATACTTATGTACTATGTATACAAATTGTAAGTAAACAACTTCCTGGCTGCATTTTACAAAAGACTGACATGGCTAAAAACAACGCTTGTATTTAAAAAACTCACGAAACACTAAACTAAATACCAAACAAATTACTTTATAACCGGACTTCTTCCGCTTTACTTTCTCCAGCCGGTTCGACCTGCGGAATGGCTGGCAATAGCGAATCTTTCAATTTCTCGAGTTTTTCTACATCGTCTGTCACCAAATAGCTTCTTAGGACTCGGAAGAATCGGTCGAATGCAGTTAAATTATGCCTGTAATTGTTTCAATGTCCCAATGATTAGTCATCATTGAATATATATAAAAATAGACTTGAAAGGATCCACCACCTACCAATAATTCTATCAACAGGAAGCAACTAGGGCTATATGGGTTGCTAATTATAATTACATATAGGTACAACCAGCCAAAATATACATAATATGTGGATAACAGCAAGAAGCTAAACCAAAAAATGGAAAAAAACCAAGGAAATACCACAATATATGAAAACAACAAAGATGTAAACCAAAAGTAACCCTAGTTATTTAAGTAGTGTACGAACCTTACTAAAACATTTAAAAACCGAATAAAACTAATTGCGTCTCAAATCAAAATACGATGTACATAAGCACAATACAAGCCCAATATCAAACAGCCACGACTAACCAATAATAGAACATAATTTGGTTACATGTAGAAATGGAAATAAAATAAATTAATGCTTACTTCATTAGTAGAACCTGTCCTAGAAGCTCTGATGTACAGTGTAAATGATGGATGTATGACCGCGTGTACTTTCTACATGTGTAGCAACTACAGTCTGAAGACAGCGGCTGGAAATCTTCAAAAAACCTGCGAAAACAGAATACAAATTGTTCAAACCACGAAAAAATTTAAATCAAACGACTACTTTGTGATAATTATAAATTATAAGATTAAATAATGTTACAAAAACTAAAAGACAGAATCGCTAATGATTCTTTTAACGTTTTACACACATAGTAAATAATAATGATATTTTACAACATTCCAGAAGTCACATTTATATTACTATATACATTATACATACCGCTTATCATTCACGTTCAGGAGTTGTAAATGTGAATGGTCTTGATCTTCTATCTTACACTTTTCATCGCCATTAGAGTTGCTGTTGACATTTTGATGAATCGGGAGTTCCTCGTTGACCACAGGTGAAACACTAGTAGGGTTCTTTGCCCTCAAATTTGAATCTTCAAAGAAAATACTAGGCAAGACTAGAGCATTTCCTTCATCAGTTAACTTTGTTATAACACTAGAGTCAAAGACATCAAATCCTTGTTGAACTAAAGAGAATATTTCATGGAGACTACACAAACCTGAAACTATTCTTATTTTATTTTCAGGAAGTTTACTCACTAGAGGTTTCGTTAAATTTAAAAAACTTTCTTCCGTATCTGAATTGCCATCCTTGTTTTCATCGTTGATATTTTCAGAATTATCTTTCTTATTGTCATTGTTTACAGTTTGTGGACCATTTTTCCTCGTAATAAATCCACTAATATGATTTTGTTGTTCAAGAATTAAAGCTAATGTTTTGTTTCCTTCTGCTTCATTCAGTTTAAACAAGAGAGGTTCAATTGTTGCCAATAATCCCAAGTTAGGATCGATAGTAGCCTTATTAAGTTTAAAGTGCGTTACAGTGTCGTTTAAGAAATCAATAGATCGCTGAGTTCCCTTTTTGAGTCTCTTTTCCATAGTATCTAAACTTATATCATAATCACTTAGACACTGAGCTAAAGTAGGTTTATAGTCTGTTATGATCTGGTTCACACTTTTGACCGTCACCTTTTGTCGCCCGAACCTCGGCCAAATGGAAACTATTTAAATTTCAAAGAAAGATTTTATGATAAATTATAGTACAAAGCACAAAAAACTTTACAAGATACATATACAACAAATATTATAACACTTCATATTTATGAAACAAAATTAAAAAGTCATCAGCGTCAGCAAGAAAACTAAATACACAAGTTAATGTATTAAAGATCAATATAATACATATTGTTGATACTAAATATTTATACATGACACTTACTCCCTAATTTGTCATTATAACCCGATGGAAAACTTGTTAATGGATTCATGAGTGTCAGAAGAGTAGGACAGTTCTGTGAATTACAAAAAACAAGTAGGTATAGTAAATCCTTCAAATCCTTCTCTTCAAATAATATCATAATAATAACCATCAAATACAAGATTAAATTGGAGTACTTATGTAGTATGTACTACACAATATAATTATGAATTAAGTACCGGTAGCCCCACGAATTTGGAACAGGGCATCCCTGAAAGCCCCACAGCTTTATGAAAAGCATAGGTGGCATCAATGGAAAGCTGTATAGGAGGAATCGGGCCGCTGTCATCAATCTCTTGATATAGTAAATGGAAAATGTCGCTTGTTAAATGAGGAACGCTCCCGGCCTATAAATAATTTCAGGTCATGGAAATAATTATTTTTGAAATCGATTATAGATTACTGTTCAAAATTGATATTCATATAATTTGGATATTATTGTTTGACTTTATAATTTATAAACCCTGTTTTCAATATACGGTATAAATGTAAGTATTTTATACTTTTAACTTTCACACATGATACTGACATGATACTACTACTTACTACTACCAACTACCAACTTTCATTATTTCATTATGTTTTACTTACAAGAGTGTGTACAAAGTACATTGGAGTCGGATATGTCACCTTTTCTCCAGATACTGGATGAGGAACTTCTAGTTGACCCAAACGGGCGGCACTTCCGGTTTTCATGCTATTTTCTACTATAAACTTCATTTTACTTGCTATCATTCCCTCGTGCTTCACATATAAACAATGTAAGTAAGCACATGCACTACCAGAATCTAAACAGAAGTACTACAAGACTGACAATCAGACAATCAGAGTACGCCCGTTAATACTTCAAAGGAGAATATCTTCACACGATATTAATTGTTGATGGAATGTGTACTAATTGTGTACTTGTATGTTAAATATCTTGAATCACAATTAAAAATTAAAGTTAGTCGATATGATGAATGATGAACGGAAAAAATGATGACCTGAAAAATTCAAACCATTTCGCGGTGAAACGTATGTGGGGATCAATTGGAGTTTTTTAAAAAATCGAGAAAATCTTGAATCTTAAATCTTGAATTTTAATTACAATTATTTACTAGAATAATTCAGAAGCTGTTCAAGTTAATTATTAATCACCCTTAATTCTTCGTTTGTCTTTAGGTATAACCTACGTATTACGTAACTACTTAAAGGACTAAAGTTTGTTTTCCGCGAGGTAAGTCAATCATCAATCATTTTTTCTTTTCGTAAAATGTACTGTCAACTGTGTAGTTTTAAGTTTTAAGTCTTGACAAATGATTATGTTTTTTTGGAATTTTGAAAGCCTAATATACCCAGAAATAAATTCACAGCAAACAATTAAATCTAAATCTAAGAAATAACTATAGTTTCTTTCTGTGTTTTAGTATTCCAAGGACAAAGTTGCAAAGACACTTTAACTACTAAGGCTATAACCATGTCAAGTACACAAACACAACTAAATACAAAAACAAATGCGAAGCGTTTTAAATGGGCTCTTGTCTATAACCAAAAGTAACCAAGCTAAAACTATGTATAAAATAATAATATACACACTGAATCAATCATGCATGATGACTGTTTAAAATTAGTTCTCTCAAAATTGTATGTACCTTCAAAAACTGATTTTTTTTTCTTATGTTTACAGGACACGTTCTGGTGATGTTGCAAATCCACCTGGTTATAATTCAAATGCATCTTATCATCATGCTGATGCAACCAGAGAAGTTGATCCAAACCTGGTTGTCAAACGAGCATGGGATTTTGCTCTAGGTCCAATTAAACAGGTGTGTTACACATAACATTTATAAGAAGTAATTCGCCAAAATTTATTATAATATAGCTGTATTTTAAGAATGATTATTAAGCACTCAATACTGACTCTGCATGCTTACTGATATTTGTATGTAAATTGTTTATTTGTTCTGTAGGTTCCAATGAATTTATTCCTCATGTATATGGCCGGAAACTCGATATCAATATTTCCAATCATGATGGTTGGTATGTTGTTTATGCGTCCTATCAAAGCCCTCTTGTCACTCACATCCGCTTTCAAAATGATCGAAGGAAGTCATCATGTCGTCCAAAAATTGGCATTTTGTTTTGGAAATCTGGTCAATCTAGCTATCGCCCTGTATAAATGTCAATCGATGGGTCTTCTTCCTACACATGCATCGGATTGGTTGGCATTTGTACAGCCTCAAGAAAGAGTGGAATATTATTTATATTCAGGATAGACGCTAATTACTAAGTTTTAAGCAATCAAAACCGTTTTCTACACGTTGTATTGTTATTATTATAATATATCCCCGTTAAAATGTTTGGAAGCCATTTATACCAAAGCAAAGCAAAAGAAAAATGTATGTTATAACATAGTACTAAGAGTGATGTAATGTGTTGGTGACTTTAGTCATGTCAAAGCTATAATATTATTATCATAATATTCGCTTGTTGTTAAAAATCCTTTGTATTTGATTGTGTAATTTGCCATACAATTTTTATGTGACATGTAATAATTAATTGTACATCTAACAGTTTGTAAAATACTGTCTATACTTAATGTTTGAATATAGTTGGTTTCACGTTCAACAAAATGTACAACAAAATGATTCGAACGTAAAATCAACTATGAATATTATTTTACAAGGCTTTGTTAGTCAGAAAAGGAATCGTCAACGTTTCTACTTTTCGTCTATAAAATTGTAAATTGTATATATACCTATTATTGTCTGAATCACCGATTACTAACACAAACACACACACACACGAATGTCTCTTAAATTGTGAGCCTATCCTATTATATTTGTTATTATTCCATCCTATACCTATATGCATAATATCGATAGTATTTTGTATTGCGATTGTGATTTATTGATTTATCATTTCATGTGAAGAAAAACTTTATATAGAACCCTTTTAATCCTTATAACAATTAAAAAAAGCTGATGCTTATATCTATATGAAATAATCGATCGTGGATTTCACTGTCAATCGTCAATCATTATTAATTTTATCTTTATTAATAGGTCAATATTATCGTTTTATTTCATTTCATTACAAAAAGCTGAATAAGAAAAATATTGTGCATGTAAGATTCTTAATATAAATAATGTTTTCCATAAAATGTAATCTTGTTTTAAGGGGAGTGAATTCAGAGTCATTTTCAAAATAGAAATCATAATGTTTATGAAATAAAATCATACTTGTTTAAGCTTGTTTTCAAAATTCGTATGCAACAATGTCTATTTTATGGTTTGTATAGTTTCAGCAATGGAATAGTGTACTTGGTACCTTTACTGATGACATTTAGTCCATAAGTATCGGGTTTTTGCAACAATGCTTCCTGGCCTATAATATCAATGTATATCCGTATTGTAGTAGTTTGACAGCCGAGTGGCGTCGAAATCTGACCAAATATTTCAGATTTTTCATTTTTTAAGAAATGACAATTCATCATTCTTGTACATTAGTGATCTATAATTAAAAGTTATGCCACTCATTATTTACCATATTATTTTTTGGCTTTGTACTGCTTTCTTATGCATTTTCATGAAATATTTATTTGTTTCATCTTTCATCCACAATCCATCGCCCTATGCATATTATTTGCGACAGCGAATTGAGGGTAAAGTTAAAGTTGACATGTTTTCACACTGTCAATCTGAAAATCTTGTTTGAGCAGGAAAAATTCAGTAGATTTTATTCCAAGTCAAGATCAACGTATAATACATTATAATGTTTTGAGCTGACACCTGCAAACTGCAAGCCCTTTGGAAAAATGAAAAATACTGATAGTTCCATACGTTTTTTCCAGAATTTTAGAAATAGAAATGCAGTAGGTATTTATTATATCTAATACCTATAGATGAGAGGCTTACTAAATGGATAAGCATATTTGTACCTAGTCATTTAGGTTCTTCCTTTTTTGTGTCACTTATGAAGGGATCGACTATCGATAAGAGGAAAAAGGTGCAGGCTTTAGATTTGGGTCATGACTAATTTTTACACACACTTGATGTAATATTTTTACAAAATGCTGAATGTTAACTCTCTGCCTTTCCTCAGTGCAACTAATCCGTTTAGTAGGATTACGAATTAAAATGAGCTATGGAAATGTCCATAGTCCATATGAGTCCTAAAATTCCAAAACAAAGGGTCTCGGATTAATTAGGTAGTTTTACTATATGCATCCAGATTATCGACCCAGACCCAGTCCAGTCATTTTATTTTGACTTAAATGGGCCCGGATTAACTGCGGCTACGTGACATTCTCTCCTTTTTTTAGGGTACAAAAAGTTGGTGATGCTGCAAGTTAAGGGGCATTCAGAGCACAACTCGTCTTGAGTCAACATTACCTGAAGAGAAACTTGTCCAGGATCCAGGAGACCACTTGAAGTTTTTTCAAGGGTTACTTCTCCCTAGTCGATGTGATACAAAATCATCACTGGGAGATGTTGCCTTTGAAAAGCTTCAGAGATACATTTTTCTACATTTTCATCTTTTTGGGACCTTGACGACTGGCTCCTGGCTAGCGTTGGACGGGAAGTAATTGGCCATTTGTTTTTTGAGTTTCCTTGGGTAACCACTCTGTCAGTTATCAATTTTGGTGTTGTCATTGACGCATTGATCACTGGGAGTTGTTGCCTATGGAACTTCAAAAGTTTTCTTCAGCCAAGTTCAAGATTCTCCATTGAGCCTTCTATACAGTCTACAGTCCATCCAAATTATTCTCCTCTACATTCTGAGGGTAACTTCTTACAGTTGGTACTTTGACACCTAAATTGGTCTATCACTGGGAGATGTTGCCTTCAAAAAGTAGAGGAATTTCAACAGTATTTACACAGTCTGGAGTCCTGGAAGTAACTCAAGTAGCCGGCCATTTGTATTCCTGTACCCGGGCATCCGCCCGGAAGTCCTTTGAATTTTTCAGGGTAACTGCTCCAAGTTGGTAGTTTTATTTAATTTATCACTGGGAGCTGTTGCCTTCAAAAATGAGAAGGAGTCAACCTGACATTTTGAAATCTAGAGTCTCGAAACCCTGAATCTTATCATAGACAACGGTGGAAATGCTAAGATGAAGTTGGACGCCGTTCGCCGACCTTGAATTTCTAAGGGTAACCTCCCCCTGCCTGATATCTATTTTCTATGTATCACTGGGAGATGTTGCCTTTAAAAATGAGAGAAAATTCAACAGTGGCATTTTTTACCTCAATAATTATTATACAACATACACCTATTGTACTGTAATACGCATAATATTTATTGATTATCATTTATCATCAATACAAAACACGATACATTCAAAGTATCAATCTATAAAGATGTATGAGATTTACACACATAGTTTTCCTAATGCGTTATGTATCAGTTAAAACACTTGTTTGTGTTAACATGAACTTACCTAACTTAATGCTCTAAGGTAGAATGTAAAATATAGAAATGTCGAGTGTAAAATGTATCAATATCAGTGAACGTTCAAACAGTTATAATAATTTAGCATGTACATACATATACATACATAATCAACTTGTTAAACTTGGTGTACTTTGATACATGCTGGTGTTTTTAACTAGTAACCTTACATAACTTAGATATTATATTATTATAGCTAAACTTATGTAGTCTAGTAGCCTATAATATGAACATTACTATTCATTGTTGTTGTTCTTTAGCTCTTTTAACTATTTCTATTACGTTTTGTACATAGTACATGGATGCAGGAGGATGATCAACTTCCTATGAATTATTCAAAAGTCAATACAAAGTTTACCTACACAATTATTATCTTTCTTTACTTACTCTACACCTTTTCTAATGGTAGGTATATACATAAAGATGATATTCTTCGTGTTATAGTTGGAATCCAACTACATACAAACGTATGTATGTACATATAATATGCCAAAAGACTCGACCAGCAACATTTAGCAAAACGTAGTCATTTCCAAGATGTTAAAAGTATCAGTATATATTTAAAATTAAGAAGCGGTATTAATTTCATGGTATGTGTATATTATGTATATGCTGTATCATGCATCATACATGATGACGACAACGAAGAAGAAGAGCAGAATTGTTGATTCTTCTGCAAGTCGTTAACCAGTTTTCGGCTTTTCAACTTTTAGCTTTAAAAACCGTTGACTTTTTCTGCTTTTCTTGCATAATATTTATTCATGCACTGCATGCATAATATACAGTACACAATACCCAATACCTAATTGTAAGTATTTATGCAGTAGTATCAGTATTCAGTATCATGTCAATCGTACATATGTACACATATATGGCGTAACTTGGTACATATATATTCTATGCGTATATAAAAGTAATTCTGCTTTTCGATTGAATCAGCCAAAATTATCATTAGCTAACAGTATTTGAGATTGATTACACACTAAAGACAAAAAATGTATTTATCTATACTTTTACATTAGTATAAACTGACTATTTGAAGGTCTTATGTATTTCCATGTAAAATCGACAGCAGAATGCCAAACCAATTTTTAGTTTCAATCACTGAAGATTCCATCATGTCTTCATGAAAAACGAAAAAATGTGCTGAATTAAGAATAAACACTGGTAAACAAATGAACATAATATATTATATGTATGTAGTATAAAGGGGAAGAAACCAAGAAATGGTACTTAAATAATATACGATAAATATACATTACGTATAAATTATACATCAACTATATACATATGAAACATGAATGTATTGTACATACATCATGTACATATTATGTATACCAAAACCGAGATTGAGAATGATCAAGATTTTTTTTTGACCGCAGGCACATTCTACGGTACATTTTGAATATGACCCAAGTCCATACCTCCGTTTGTTCTTGTATTTGTAATTTGTATGTATACATATAATGCACATCTATATGCCTATACATGTACAATGTACAAATAAATATCAGCTGTATCATACCACAGAACCACGCTCGCTAATTCATCCTTTACAATAGGAGTATGAAAAATGTATTACAACTTACAACAATATAATGATGATGACAATGATGGTACATAATGGTAATGATGATACATAGTAATGTAGAATGGAAGAGTAGAACATCATAATATCATACACAAAGATAAGGCAAGGCAAGCCAGCCACCAGCAACTCTATAGCACCCACGTTCTAGAGAATGTTGAATTCTTGAATTCCACTGACTGACTGCTGACTGCCGAAAAGAGAAAAAAAGATGACGGCCAAGAGAAGCCAAAAGCTGGCTTGGAATCTGAATCTGAATCAGAATCTTAAAAATCTTGCTTTGGGATTTGGGATAGATCATAGATCCCAATTGTTCCAAATGATTTTAAACTTTTGATATAATTTTTTTCGGTATTATCATTTTCTTCCTTGGTCTGAAACATTGAATTATCATCAATCTTCAAAGTGTTAGTATATTAGGCATACTTTCCACTCTGCATTTTTGATAAATAATTTTATTTACGCAATAATACGGATCGTATGAACGCGATTAAATAATAGCTTGCTCTCAGGTTTTATCTTATATTATCTAAAGATTGTGTTTGTTAGCGAAGTTCATTGATTTTTCCACGATATAATAATGTTTTCAATTAAGTACCTACTAGTAAATGCTTTAAGCATTTTTTAAACAAAAAGGCGCATTTTGTTCAATCATCCATATAGTCAAACGTTTTTTTAACAAAAAAATGTCAACTGCACGATAAGTTACTTACAATTTTTTCTCATTTTGTTCATACTTAAGGGCTTAATTTTCCCTTTTTCTTTAAAACCACAAGCAATGAGATGTGGACTTGCTCTAAATTGGTTAAGATTTAAGATATAAGTATAGTAAGATATAGTACAATATACAATGTACACTTGTGTCTTGTGTGACACAAATCGCTAAAACCACTGATGTAAAAAGTAAAAAGACAAAACAAAAGCGCGGTTACCATATTCTATTATTATGACTGCTTACTTCTTTCTTACTGCTGGCAATTGCAATCATCTCCCAATCTGTTTAATGTGAGCAGCAATAATCACCGTAATAATCAGGATACAAAAAAAAGTATGTGAGTGAGATGAAGATGAGACGTGAGAGAGAGGAAAAAGGAGCGACAGGTACAAATCATAATCCTAATATACATGTGTACATACATATAGAATACATCATCTCATATTTAATATATGTATTGGTGATTAAAGTGTAGGTAAAATATAGGCAAGGATAAGAACATTCTTAGTTAGTTAGCATCATCTCTGTCTCTGGTCTCTGGTATGCAGAAAGAGAAAGAGAGAGACACCGTGATTATTAGGAGGACGCATTTCATTCTGTTTCAGTTTCTTCAGGTTCATGATTAATATAAGTAATAAGTATGCACATACCATAAGCAAGAAGAGACCAAGAGGATGAAGCTTGAAGCTTTGAGCTTTAGCATTCAAAGTGAAGGAATCTGATTTTGCAGATTGCTATGTGTATATACATACATACTATGTGTATCTAAAAAATATCTTGCTCTTATACTATATTACAGTGTAATAAATATATAGGTAAAATAGCTGCCTCTAGTCTCTAGGTTGTAGGTCTTTAGATCTATAGTTCATTGTGTTTTGCTTGTCATTATCATTATGTATATCTCTATCTGTACTTTATACCCATTGTAGCCTATGTATATTGTTGTACAATGTACAATATATCTTGTCAAATATCACATTCTTATGTATAAAATGATGCCTGCCCACCGCCTGCATCTAACTCTATCTCATACCAAACGCATTTCACAGTGTAACATAAGTAATACATTATCATACAGAATATACAGACTCAATGCAAAAAAGAAGGACGAAAGTCTCCATTCCATTGCATATTTAAATTTGGGATGACCAAGATCCTAAAATTTCCGGCAATTTTTACTGTCCCACATGGGAAATGTCAAATTTTTTTCAACATCTTTCATGTCACAAAAAATGAAACGACAAATATTTAATTCAAGCTGAGTCTTTCCACTTTCCGTTTGGCCGGCAAAAGTAAGACTAAACCTGAGAATTCATATTAAAGTTTGAAATACTTAATTGATAGTTTGAATTAGTCATATTCGTATGAAAATCCATGAAAAAGGTAATTAATTTTGTCAATAATCATAGAATAGATGCTAATAAATAAACCTTTTGGTCAGCACACTTTAATCTTTAATAGTCTATTATCCTGCGTATTTTTTTACAATGGATTGTGGATTGTGTACATACTAAACTTTCGTCCATTTGATTTGACTCCTTGTAGAATACTTTTGCATTTTATAATGTTGCTTCTCTTGCACTTGTTCAAAGGGGAAAACAGAGAGAGAGAGAGAGAGAGAGAGAGAGAGAGAGAGAGAGACACGGGGGAGAGAGATGAACTCAGGTTGGTA
>JAQIVE010002081.1:0-21422 GCA_034698285.1 Sminthurinus bimaculatus | reverse complement strand
CGTACAAAGTACATGGAGCGCGCCAAAAATAGTGCAATCCATAACCTTTGTTTTATCATGGACTGACACATATTATAAGCTCCGCACTCTCCAGCAGCTCTAAATATACATAGAATAGCTATACAGTCCACAATCTACGGTTCCAGTTCCAGAACAACAAATCGGACTCTACACAGACACATATGCACAAGTTTTGGGTTTTCTTACCGGGACCTTCTCAATTTTCAAGAGGATCTCTCAAAACCCAACCGAAACCAAACCGGGGAAAAGAGGGGAAGAGCACAATTTAATGGTCGAGGAAGAAAGGACAAAAGAGAAAACAAAACCTTTCCTTCATCTCTTCCCTCGCACTGGAGAGGATCGTATGGAGAAAATAATAATAATATATCCATCCACTATATTATTATATAACTATTATCTATTTATATACATATAGTTGGTAGAGGCTCTGGAGAAAACAAAGAACTAATGGAAAATTCATAGGTCGCAAAGGTCATAAATTTGAGGAAATGTGACACACGCATCAAGCCAACCTTAAGGTGAGTGTTTTTTTTATCCAGCACTAGTTTTTTTACCCTTCCTCTTCTTCTCCAGACCTCGACTCTCTCTCCCTTTTTCTCCAAGTTTCTCTGTTACTCTCTCTCTCTCTCTTTCTCTCGTTGTCTTGTCGCCCCACATCAATTTCGTAAAGTTCCGTCCGACTACGCGCTCTGCATTTTACGCAGTCAAATTATAGATTATCCAGCATCCAGTATATCCAGCCAGCATATTATTATACTGTATAGCAGCCACTTGACTCCAGAGTTCATACATGGACAATTTTATACGAACCCCCACCACTTTGCATTTTGCACATCCCCATTTTTACCCATTATGTATGTATATATACATATTTCCATCTCCGTCTCCACGTCCACATGCATTATCCTTGACTGCATCATGATGTTTTCCTGGAGAAAAAGACTGGAGAACCGGAAAAACGAGGATCATAACTATACCTACAAAATCATATCCTATCGTGTATCCTCATAATTTCTTCATTTTTAACCCCTGAATTTTTAATCAGCTGATGTACACTGTACATTGTACATGCCTACATGCTTCATCTTATTTTTACACCCCGGCCTCATCTGCCTCGGAAATCAGAGAGTCGTTTTCTCCCTTTTAAAAAATCTTGTCCAGATTTCTCTCCTTGCAATTAACTATACTTCCGGAAAATTCTGGAAGAAAGGGGGTTCAAATAAAATCATAAAATGGTGATTATAATCAGCATTATTTTTAACCGCGATGCACCCCGATAAAAGTAATACATAAAAAAAGTGTCTGCTGAATGCTGAAAGCTTAAAGATGGAAATGTGAGTTGCGGTTGTGTGTTCATGTTGAAGAGTGGAGGAGCAAATGAGTGACTTGAATGAAGAGAACTGGAGAAGTTCTCCAGGGAAGGGGAATAATGGAAGGAAAAAAGGCAGGGAGAGGAACGTGGAGGTAAAAATGGAGGAGGTTACTAAGAAAAAAAGAGGGACAAGTTGAACTTTTTTCCAGCCTTTTTGCTCTGTGTTGACTTTTTGTATTCTATATTCTGTACTATGTGCATTTTGCTGTTAATGCAGTGCATCTCCTGGAGAAGAAGAAGAAGGGAAAAAAGCAAGGGCAAGATCCACATGATTTCTTATTATTTGACGAGAAGTCAACCATCAACACACATTATGCTTTGCATAACTTTCACTTATCCCCCCACACACACACACACTTGTCTCTCTCTCTCGCTCTTTCCCGTTCTCCAGCGAAAAAAGGAAGGGGATGCATGCAGCTGGCTCCAGCAACTCCAGCAACTTTGACTCCAACTCAACTCTTGGTCTCCAAAAACGGTGGAGCATCTTTTGCATTTTACACCACACTTTCATCTCCCTCCCCTCTCTGCTCTCTCGTCTCTGATCGTGAGTCTTCGTTTCCTTTTTGCCTCCATATTTATATTCATAATCCCTCGCACACTTTGGCTCGAGCATTGGGTTGAGTTGAACTAAACTAAACTCAAGTCAAGTCACCTCAACCCGGAGGTTTTACTATATGTACAAAGAATCGTAAAAGCATCCTAATATTCAAGAGGAAATAAAATGCGAGATTTGCAAAAGGTTAGCATACTGTCAATCGTCACATTCTTATAATGTATATTGTTTTATTCTGTTGTGTTCTCTGATACATCTCATCTCTCATTGTATAATGCACAAAATACTTTACACACTATAAACTTTGTGTGTTGTGAGCTTTGTATTTCAAACGGCGTCAAAATGGCTCATGAATCAAGCAAGAGAATCTGTATCACAATTGAGGAGGATGATGACAACAACACTTTAAACCGTGCGATCGAATTTCGAGAGTAAAAAAGGGGCAAGTTTCAATGACAAAGTCAAAGCCAAAGCCCAATTGATGGTATAATGTATTGTATGATATAGCCGACTATAATAAAATATGCTGAAAAAGGCAAGGATGCTCAATATAGTGGTAATGGGGATAGTGAAGGGAATTTAGGGATGAGTTCAAATTGAAAATTGGTCGTATAGTTTAAAACTACTTGGAATTACACCCGGATTATGTTCACCATCATTGTCATGATCATGATGATGATGATGATGCTAAGATCTCTGATATTTTTCCGCAGAGTCACTTTGTTGTGTGCCATCGATTAAATGGAGTAGAGAGAGAGAGAGAGAGAGAGAGAAGTCGGAGAGAGTATCAAGTTACCGTTTCAATTTTGCAAAGGGAAACATTTGGGAGTCTTCGTCCTCCTGCTTGTCCGACTCTTTCCCCCCTTGTCTCTCTCTCTCTCTCTCTCTCTCTCTCTCCAGAACCAGAGTATCATATTTAAAACATGTACAAAACTTGGAGGAGCATCTCACGTATAACATAACATTAATGTTACACTTTTCACTCCATTTCCAATGTGTGTGTGTATGTTTGGTGTTTGGGCATATGTGGCGGCAGAATAAAATTCGTAAAATTGAATTGAATTGAATGGACTGGAATGGAGTATGTATGTATGTATGTAGTATGTACAATGTACAGAGTTGAGATGGCGGGTTGATGGAGCCCCTTGAGATGAGATGATATGAGAGAGGGCCAAAAAGTTTACGTTTTAAAGTGCATCTCGGCCATTTTCGCCCACAGCACACAGCACAGCAAAGGAGGTGACGGCATATCAAAAGCAAAAAGACAAGCCAAGTACATCAAAAGTATCCTTATAAAATGTGTATGTACAATTGTACAGTGCGTATTTACGCATATTGTGAGTGCATATATCGTATATGCATATTTTCTCCAGTATTCTGGAACTGTAACTGGAGTAGTCCTACTCTCCCTTCCATAAAGTACAGAAGATATCCATGTATCAAATAATATAATAATGTATACTTATGTAATACCTATACAAATGGACAAGTGCAACTTGAGCTGAACTGGAATGGACTGGACTGAAGGAATTGGAGGAACTGGACACTCCAAATCCAAGTCCAAATCCAACTTCAACTCAAACTTTAACTGGAAAACTCGAACTGAACAACTCGGAGACTGGAAAACTCAAACTAGGAAATTCCATTTTCATTTTGTCCATTTCAAACAGAGCTAAAAGTTAGTCCAGGCATCGGGCATCAGGCATCAACCGTCAGCCAGCCATCCATCCATTCAGCCAGCTCGAATTTCAATCCCCAAATGCAATGCACGGCACTCCATACATATTATCCACAATTCTTGTATTTCAGAGTAAAGTTTGCCGTGTACCTACTCGGACTTTTTACTCTGTGCATCGTGTTCGTACATACATAATATTCACGTTACAGCATGTATACAAGGAAAAAGTGTTTTGTTGTACCTGTATAATGATATTAGTGTGATCTTCTAAATTCTACGAAAAGTTAAAAATTATCTTTTCAAAAAACAAACATGACCGGTCTTCATGAGTAATTCGTTGGGATGAATGAATGTGCCAAAGCAAAAATGGCAGAATTTAATCCTAGACACAGTGGTAGATAGAAAAGGAAGAAAGAGGATATATGTATATACGACACCCGCCATTTCACCCGCCTTCTCTTTACATTTGCATCTTTCCATGTATATTGTATATTATGTAGCTTTTCTTTGGGTGGCGGCGGCGGGTATTTCTCGGCATCAATGTTCATATCTAAATCTAAAGCACTTTGGAGTTGCCAGTTGACTGACTCTTTGCTGGGCTGGCAGTTTCTTCTTCCTTTCTGCAACCTCTTTCTTCTCCAGCTTCTTCTCCATCACCACCTACATACTTGTAACTTGTACTTATGTGTGTGTATATAGTTGTACATTCTACTATCTCTACTTTATGCCTCAACGTCACGCACACTTTGCACATCCTTTTTCACTGATAGCTCTCCTGTCCCCACTTTCACCCGCTCTTTCTCTGCTTTCTCTTTGTTGGAGCGGAAAGCCAAAGGAAAATTCTCCGCTGGCCTTTAAAATCTAAAATCTTGCTTCTCTTCCTCTCTTGTCCTGCTTTTGAAAATATATTATACATATTATGTACATGTACATTTTCCTGGAAAAGGAAGAACAAGATGGTCTCTAAATATATCTGTACAAACTGTTTATGCTCCAGCTCAAAAGAGCATCTAGACAGTAATGGAAATGCAAATGCAAAGTGTGTACACAAGTATTCAGTAAAGTAGACATGCAATATTTTATGAAAATCTTTTAGACGGAGGACAAAATCTTAATGTTTCATGGATTTTATGTCGTGCCGTGTCGTGTTTTTTGTACTTGGAATTTTACGTGTGAAAAAATTGTTTTCTGTGGACAGAACCGACAAAAAAATGGAGAAATAATTAGTGGCTGTTGGCCACTGGTAAAGAGCACAAGCTTCCTGTGTAGTATGCCTTGAACGGATGGGACGGGCGCTGGAGTCGGAGGCGGAGATGAAAATGAAAATGGAGGCTGTAGAAAATTTTCAAGGAATAAAACTAAAATTAAATATCAGTAAAATGTAAAACTATGTACTAGCAAAAAGGATCAAAGGAAAAACATCGACCCGCGGAATAACGCGGGAGCTTTTCCCGCCGTTTCGTGTTGTAAATTATTTGACGTTGCCATAGATAATCAAATGATGTATAGTGTCATGATTTATTATTTATTTCAATTCATAAACAAACAGTTTACAAAATACAAATCACAAATGAAATACTTTTTGGCGGGAGATGCAGATTGCAGATGCGAGAAAAACCTGCACGTGCACGTGGCGGGAAACTTCAGAAGCCGCCACCAAAATCATTATTATTAGGGAGGAAACAAGGCCAAGGGACTCAATATTTATGAAGGCAATCAGAGACAAAGGAGTTGTTAATAGCATGGAAGGAAGAGTAAGAAAAAATCCAGCCAGTATCAAGGTCACAGGTCAAGATGACCAGCAGAAACAGAATAAGGATCAAGCTCCAACATCAGAATCAAGATCAAGCGTAAGAGAAACTTGGCATTTGAGCGTTTTTTAAAATGCTACAAAATATTTAGAAACAATTTAACACGGCTAAAATGCCCGTTTTTTCAAGTTGTGTTACATGACATTAAAATTTTGGAACAGATCGGTTACTCCGATCTCTCATTATCCATTTTCTAGATCCCGGTTGCAACTTGTCCATTCGCATTCGTCTCCCTCTTTTCCTCCTCCGCAGTTAATTTCGTCGGTAATATTCGAGTTGGGCACGATTTCGCGACAAGAAGGTTAACCAGCATCACGACTGACCAGGGTCACGCCCAAAGGACGTTGAGTCTGGTCACACTCCGAGAAAATGTCCGGGGGAAACCCCAATCAATCCCCACGCAGGTCACTCGCTCGTTCAAAAGATTCCGGTGGAGGCACCGAAAACCTTCCGATTCAAAGGGTCCAATCCGGACCTCCGTCGCAAATCCGGTTAGCCACCGGGGAAACAGATGCGCACAAAAAGAATAATAAAAAGCAACACAAAAATTCCAAGGGCTCCGTCTCCGCGATTCAGCTAGTGGGTCAGCAAGAAGGTCAAGAGCAAGGTCAGGGGTCCGAAAAAAATTCGGTTAAGTCCGACTCTGGTGGTGGAGCTGGTCATGGTCATCGAGAAAGTGGGCAACGGGGAGGTCACCGAGGTCAGCGGAATGCGCCAAGGTTCAGTGACATCAAGCAATTTCCTCTGGAGACCTTTCCTCAAAGAAAGTCCCCGCCAAAGCCGGTTGGTCATGATCATGGAAGCAGAGGTCAAGGTCGGGGTAGAGGTCAAGGTCGAGGTCAAGGCCAGCTTCAGGTACAAGGTCAAGATCATCAGGGATCTGGCATGCTCAACCAAAAAAATGCACTTCCTACAAGTCCGCGGAAGGGAACTTTTAGGCATTCGGTCGACGCAGGGGACAAATCGGGGGGCAAGGTCAAGGGTCACTTTACACCTCCGCGCAAGACCAAGCGGAAAAGAGGCACTAAGGCAGATAATGATAAGGATACGGGGAGCGGAGGGTTTGACCCCTCGGAATCTATCGAGGATAAGTCCATTTCCCTTGTTTCTGATGAGAAGTCAGCCCCCCAAAGCCCACCACCTTCTCCCCCTCCTAAGACTCCCCCTCCCGAAAATTCACCAAAGTCCTCCGCTGCAGGAAATTCAATGCCCAATCAGGAAACGCCCATTCAAGTCTCTCTGCCAACCCAAGTCCCCGAAAATGCGGAGGAAAGTCCGCTACCCGAAAATACCCGGGAAAATGGGACGTCCACCGATGGGCAGGATCAACCGTTCGCCGTCCACTACAATCCCCGGCCGATGGCCACGGCTCAGTTTGCGGATAGTGAGGAGGAAGAAAGTGAATTTCAATCATCCTCCGAGGCGTCTGATGGTAAGAGGGGGTAAATTTTGAACTTTTCAGCCCCCCTAAAAAACTAGATTTTTTTAAAATTCCCTCAAATTGTTTTGCAGAGTACTTTGACGCCACTCCAAATGACCTTAAACTGTTGACCAACGTCAAGACGGTGACGGTGCGACAACAAGAGGATGAACAAGACAGCTCTGTCAGTAGGTCTTCTAGTTTTCCAAAATTACAATTTAAAAAGCCTTTTTCATAATTTTTTTTTGAAATTTTGATTTTTTGAAAATCTCTTTTTTTTGCCCTTATCAAGCTCTGGCCACCGTGCCCACGATGGCATGTCACAACTGTTACGACGTCTTTGACGACACGGACGTCTCTCGCGAGAAAATGTTGTTCCACTGCGTGGAAACGACGGACCGTCGCCTCAAGGTCAAAGGTCACAAACGGATTTACGTGATTGAACTTCACGACCGGTACGGCCGCAGAATTTTGACCGTTCAACGAATCGCCTCCTTTTGTGGTGACGTACGATGGCAGGCATTCTTTTTTAAAAAAAACCTTCAAAAAACGCTGTTTTTGGAAATCCCCGATTTTGATACATATCTATATAGTTGGTTTTCAAATGGAAATGAACAGGGCATAGACATCACACTATCCGACGGAAGTCTGTTGGGCGGGATCCGGGCGGGTTGTACCTGCGTCTGCTGCTCCAGCTACTTTGACGTGTTTGACGCCTCCCGCACCACCCTCCTGTACATCGAGGACCGGGGGTGGTGTTGTCGGGAGTTTGCCGTCGTCAAAAAGGACGACAGGTCGGCCATCGTCGCCCACGTATGCAAGCGCTATCTGGACGGCTACCAGGAAAGCATGAGCGACGCGGACGTCTATCTCCTGGAAATGCACGGCCATGGCGACATCATGAGCCCCGCCGTCAAGGCCATCCTCATTTGCGCCGTTCTTTTCATCGTAAGCTGATTTTTTTAAAAAATTCTCAAATTTTGAAAAATTGACCTCAATTGACCTCCCTTCTTTTCTCAGGATTTTAGATACTTTGAGGACATTCGGATCAAGGAATCGGAGGCTAGGTGGAGGTTCGCAGTCAAGTCCGCGAGCAAGTTCGGACTAGCCAACGCAAAAAAGGGGGAGGAGGGGGAGCCGGATGAGCAGCAGCTAAGGAACATTAACGCCATCCTCAACAAGCAGATCGAGAAGGGGGGCAACGTCAAGCCTAAGCCCATGTATAAAGGCACCAAAGTTCGCCCCTCGTTACCCGCGGAATTTTAAACCTACATAAATACTATTCATTGTTTATCGAATGCCCTTGTGATTCTGTTTTATTAGGCATAACTTTTTAAAAAATCCCGCTTCTTGTCCCTAGTTAGACCAAGTTATCAAATGTATTATTTTTCCAAGGATTTTTTCCGTATGTGTGTATGTCTGTGCTCTCCCTGTTGACCCGAAAAAGGGCATTAAAATATTTTCCAGAGTCACCCCCTTTCTTCCTACAATTATTATTATCTGGATTTGTTAGAAAAATTCGCACGACAAGTGATGACAAGATGTTGGAAAATTTCCCACCTTGTTGTGGTTTTTACACTGAAGACATGAAAATACAAATAATATTTATCTAAAAATGAAGATCCACCCCAACCCTCGGATTTGGACAATCTGGTGGTAGAATGTGAAGAGGGCTGTACTTGTATTATCGTAAGTATTGACAAAAGAAAGGGCGAGAGGAAGCTGGGGGTTATTTTTCGTTATATTCGTGACAGAAGGAGCCAAGTCACACCTTGGGGACAAAAGACAAAAGACGAGATGACTATAATACATATAAGGAAAGGAAAAAGTAGAATTAAGAAAAGAGGGGATGAGTCCTGGACTTGGACAACTTTTGTTCACTTTCACTCTTTATATAGTAAGTACGCCTTATATTACCGTCTTGTTCTTGTTCTTGGGCTCATCTAATCGAATTTCTCAACCCCAGTGTGTGACGTAAATGTGATTATCGTCTCTGTCACCCGACCCTCGACGAAGACGACGACGACCCTCCTTTTCACTTACATCTCTCGCCCTTTCTTTCTTTTTTTTTCACCACTTTCACCAAATATTTGTCTTCTTATTCTCATTCTCATTTCTCGCCTTTTCCTCTCCTCGTTTTTTCGACCCCCTTCGGCTCTCTTTCTTTTTTCGTTCTTTTATTCCTCTTCTTGGTATTCTAGTCTTTTCCCCGTGACTTTTTCTAATATGGCCAACGTTGGTCTTATTGCTCATGTTAAAGTTGGGCACATAGTAGAACATATTATAGAGATAAGGGAAAAGGACAAGTAAAACACAGACAAAAACTACACAAGTTTGCACCGAAAAAAATTTAACTCTCACTTCTTCCCTTCAGTTTTCTCTCTATTGGGAAGGTAAAGCGAAAAAAGGACAAAAGTTTGGAGACAAGACAAGCCGAGATAAGTTAACTCACCTCAACATCATGACTCTAGATTTAAGATTCAAGACTCCGGGCTCAAGATGAACGATAAATGGATACATGTATGTACATATAAGGAGAGGGCACATGCAGGTAAACGAAAAAGTGTTAAACACAAACCCACCAAGGATTAGATTAAGAGGGGGCGAAAAAGGGTGTTTTGTTCTAGATTTTTAGGGAAAATATGGGAATTTTTAGTTTTGTGGATTTTGAATCGACTTGAAGAATAGAGTCGCAAGTAATTTGAATTTGAATTTGAACTTGGACTTGAAGTTGATCAGGATGAAACATTTAATAATTTTAATGGATTGGAAAGCAAGTCTCGCGTGACTCTTTCGGGGTTCGAGCAGATTCGAGCTACAGTCCGCAGTCTGCTGGGGATTTCACATTGACATGGGCAGGACACCGAACACAACAGAAGAGAAGAGACAACCACCAAACTTATTATTGGCCAATTGAGAGAAGGAGCAAGAGAAAGTCAGGGAGAGAGGGCATTAAATATTTAAATACTTTAATGGGGATTTGGAAAGCAGGGGAATGCTAAAATTTCCTGTCCAGGGGGTTTTATTATTCCCTCGATCTCTCAGGATGATTAGCTCGGTCGTTGTCAGTGTCATTGTCACTGTCAATGTCAATTCTTGGGCATTCAGTGTGTGTGTGTGTGTGTGACATTGTATTTTGTATTTACCTTTTACCTTGCCTAGCTTTTCCTCGACTTGACATTGCTTTGCTGTGCTTGTAGTAATAAAATTGTAAATAATTTGCATGCAGAATGGGACAGGAGTTGAAACAAAATGTGCAAGTATAAAGTATATTATTTACTGCGACGCAATTATACAGATTGATGGAGATGGTCCATTTGGCCTCTTTGTCATTTCTCCACTCCATTTATTTGGATTTGGATTTTTGGTCTCGGTTTTGGTTTGGCGACCTGGGCCCAAAGCGACAAAATAACACAAAGCGAGCTCCAATGAAAATGTGAAAGTTGTGTGTGCGCCAGTTTTCATTAACTGATTGTCTCCTCACTCCTCGTGCCTCAGCCTTTACATACATACTCGATTTTATCCTTTTGTTCAGTACTCAAGTACCTTTTTACTACGGTGACATTAATACTGAAACCTATGCCAGAAAGTTGTTTATGGTGGATGCTTTGAAAAAAATGAAAATGATGGTAGATTTACTTAGCTTACTTACTAAACTTACTTTTTATTCGAAATATTTAATAGTGTAAAAAATAAATGGATTTATGAGAATATTATGCAAAACCTGAGAAAATATATATATAAAGAATAACGATCGAGAAAATACCAACCACTGGAAAAAATGTTACGTAATAATTTTTTTTTGTTCGCGTCGTACCATCGTCATTATCGTTAATAAATCATTGATTGATTGATTGATTGATTGATCATAATACACTTTTTTTAATAATCATGATTATGATAATAATAATATTGTTCTTATCTTTTATTCATAGTAATATCATTCGATTGTTCACAACTAATTATTTTTTATATGTAGATACATCCTTATCATTACTATTATATTACAAAGGTTATCAACACATAAAGGAGTATACATCTTATAATAATGTACTTACCCAGTTTAATATAATTAAGATTATACTTAGATATACCCTAATATAATATAGCTAAAGTACACATTATAAAATGGTTTAAACTATTAATGAGTATCTTTGTACAGCACAGTAATGATGATGATAACAACAATAATGTAATCCGTAATGATTTATGCTAAATACTATAATTATGGTACTAAATTTAAAATTAAGCCTATATTATGCAAGTACATACAGTAATTTAATAAAAGTTTTTTTTATAAAACCTAAGGTATACAGCAACCACACGGTATTTAAATTTAATTTTTTTTTCATATTTAATGCTAGTGAGAATCAGTTTGCAATTGCCCCGTTATAAATACTTTCAAACAAAAAACAACAATGTTTATAATTTTTAAGTCAGCATATTCGCGAGGTTTTGCATTTTGCAGACTCAAATCTGAATAAAAAATAAAACACGTAAGTAATTAACACGTAAAATGTGAGAGATTCCAGTTTGTGTAACTTACCGTGGAGTTTTTAAGTAAATAATATCATATCATTATTACTGTGTATTTTGCTGCTTTCATTAAATTATTAGCACACTTACTTACATAAACAATTTAAATACTAACATCTTGTAATAATATTGTGTTACTAAAGGTAGACAGATTTTTTTATTGTAAAAAAGATTTTCGCTTATTGTATTAACCTGCAGTCGGGAAAATGTGACAAGCAAAACAAAACACGTCGATAAAAAGAGCAATTCAATGATCTTTTTGTATAGCAACCATTTTGGTATAATATGTAATTCATTAACGAATTTTTTTAAAGGTTAGAAAAGTTAACTATTTTACTATTTTCAACGCTAAAAGTATCTCTAATTTAATGACAGTCTGCTCAGTCGAGAACAATAATAATATAGGTATTTATTACTTGATGACAACATCAATGCTCACTCTAATAAAATCAATAACTTATTTCTTAACCAATTACGACGCCATCTTACGTTGTTGCACAGTAATTAATTGAGACTGACTTTCACCCTTAATTTTAATTTTTAAATCTACTACCTTAAATTTAAACGTCTTTGTACACAATAATAACAGAATAATAAATATTATGATGACTATGTAACCTTTTGTTCCGCTTTTGTTCCTCTAGAACTATTTACAGCCTCTGCTGATTTAGTCACTAATCACAATAATAGTCATAACTCATAACTAAACACTAAATACTAATAATAATGAGTAGTAATAATGATAATATCTTACAGAATATCATATTTTATATAATGATGATAGTAATAATATGTGTATTTATGATGGTGTGATTACAAATTTTATGGTAAAATTGGCCTAATTTTGGTCTCATCTTGCACAAATTCCCGCCAAGTCACATCTAGTTACTGCTAATAATGAGGGGGTAAAATTGGGGGTGGGGGATGATGATGACAACGACGACGACGACGAAGATAATGACGAGGAATGTAAATTAGAGTTTAAACTACTTACATGGGACGATTTGGTGACTAGGACTGGTGTTTGGCAGTCAGCGAGGGAGGGGGATGAAGATGACCTTACAGTGACCAGCAGGGATGACACTGACAACAGGAACACAAGGACGCACAGGGAAGGAATCACAGTACACGATTGGAGACGAGGAGTCACACACGCTCCGGAAGTCACGGCCTCTGCACATTGACCTGGACAAGAAAAATTACATACTTTTATGAAAGTGACCTGAGATATTTGACAAGTGACCCCACTTTTGATAGCTGACCTGAAAACTAGTGGACGGAAAACAAAGAAGAATAAATTTTAATACCTTCAACGGTGAGGTTGAAAGCCCAGGTGCCGTCGACCCCGGGCCCGGAATTTCTCCGGCAATTTTCACTACTACTGGACACATGAAGTCCGCCCTCGGCGTTGCTCGTGTATTTAAAACAGAACCTCCTGGCGGCGGACGAGGAGCGACTGAGGGGTGAAGCAATCAAGTAGCCCGTTTCACCCTCGTTCCAACTACCGTGACACGCGTATGCTACAAACAAAGGTCAAATCAAAATCAAGGTTAGTTTTTTCCGCCAATAATTTAACCGATTTTCACTAAAATTGATAAATTTACCCCTAAAATTCAGGATTCCCCCCGAAATCAACAAATCAACACAAAAATTTAAGATTTCGCCCCAAAACTTAATGATTTCAACCAAGAACAAAGAATTCGTCCCAAAATTGATGATTTTAACCAAAAACAAAGATTTTGCCCCAAAATTGATGATTTTAATCAAAAACAAAGATTTCGCCCCAAAATTGATGATTTTAATCAAAAACAAAGATTTCGCCCCAAAATTGATGATTTTAACCAAAAAACGAGAATTTGCCCGCAAAATTGATGATTCGAACCAAAAACTATAGAATTTGCCCCCAAAATTGATGACTTTAACTAAACATTTCATAACTTGACCTCCAAAAAACTATGGACTTACAGGTAGTTGGCTCTTGATTTGGACAATTAGAGTGGAACTCCATCGTAGCAGAGTTGCCACAGCCCACGACCAACGTGTTGAAGGCCCCTTGACCCATGCCCATCGGGCCGCACTGGGTGTCCCGAACTATCCGCCCATCCTGGGTCACGCCCGTGGCCATATATTTGCCTAAATATGGACACCGATGACTCGTCGTCTCCGCACTGACCAGAGTCACAAAGGGCAGGTTTGTCACGGGGGTCGTCCCCACGTTCGTACACTCATAGCCGTCCTCGGCGCGGGTGGCGGGGCGCACTTGAATTTCCACAACATGGCGATCCCTCTTGAAAATGTGGAGGCAGACGGTCTGGCTTTTGCTAAAATGCCATGAAAAAAACCAAAAGAAATCCCGTCAAATTCCACAAGCAAAAAATATTTTCAAAAATTCTTTTCCTTTTTACTTCATTGCACAACGTGTCAGAAAAACATGAAAATTTTACTATGTATCATACCATCCAATAGTGTGATGAGCCAGGACGGTGACATATCTGTCCGAGACATCCTTGACGCTCTGGCAGGTGACCCGGGAGCCGGATGAAATGAGGGACAGGGTGCCGGTACCATAGCCGCCTCCAGAGGAGGACGAATCAATGGTGCTATAAACGTTGGAGTTTGAACTATTCCGCCGCCCGTTGTCCACCACGTGAAGCGTCGTGTTTTTGTGGGAAGTTCGAACCGACATCTTGCCATCGAGAGTGTGCCAGTGGTGCAGGTTGAACCACGTGGGAAATCGACACTTTGACATGTTGGGCTCCACTGCAAAAAAAGTTAAACAAAATTTTATGTATTTTTTTTACAAATTTCAGAATTCAAAGTAACTCAGCTAAAAAACCTGAATTTTCAAAAAGAGGGGAAAAAAAGAAACTCGAAGAAAAATTGACAGTTTTAAGGAAAAGGAAACGAGAATTCAGAGATGCAAACAGAAAAGTTACTGCGGTTTATTCCCCGTTGAATAATTTTTATCGTTATCTACTTTCTTCTCCAAATTCAAGTGTCATATGCAAGTCAATTCTCAAATGCAGGGACAAAATCGAATATCGCATCGAAAAGAGAAAAATTCGATGCACACACGAGACAAGAACTGCTTGTGATTTGTATTTGTGACGGGTGATTCAAATTTAAAATTCAAAGTCAAAATTTCTATCCATCTTTCTACAATATTATACCACGTACTGTGAGCAGGTCAAGTATTTACATGCTGTAGATCTGTAGAAAATCCGAAATCCGGGGGTGTCAAAGGACCCGGACAAATGCAAAATCGATATTCTTGGTTTAATGTCAAACCTTTTGCGTCTTATCTACGTAAATACATAATGTGTACATATTTGGCATTAGAATTTTTTTGAGTTCCAACCCCGACTTGGATTTAAATTGCATCAATGCATAATATAATAATATATTCATTCACACATCAACTTTATTCATGTTGCAGTTGCACGCCGAATGAAATATTTAATGTTGTATGAAAGGGGAAAAGATGCACTAGAGAGCTTTTAGAACGTACAGAGTACAGAGCTATACCGATAGTTATCGATTATATTCTATACTGTAGAATTTTTCCGAAAGAAAATAAAAATGATATGGATTGAACTATTTTTTGAAGCGGGTACTTATTTCCCGGGTGTACATAATAATAATTAATAATAATTATAATAAAGGAAGGAATTTTATATTTTATACCTTTGGTAAAAGTGAGAGTTCTGGCGCCTTCCTGGGCGGAATATGGACAAGTTCCCGCGTCTCCGGACACGGCCAACTTGTACCCTTGAACCACACCGTGGGAGTTCTTTATCTGTAATTTTTAACCAAAAATTAAATCAAACACCGGTTTTTATTTTTTCGGTAATTAAGTCAATACTTAGATAGAATTAAAATTTCGGTGGGAATTTTATGTGCAATATTTTGGTACCCTTTCGTAGACGAAGCATCTGTAAATGTCTTCATTTGTGGCGGTGAGTCGATGGTGGATCTTCCCCACGAGGTAGTGGTTCCCCGAATCCCGCCATTCCGCCAAACAAATCAACTCCTCGACTATAAAAAAACAATCAAATCAGGAAATTAACTCATTATTATTCAAGATCCAAGGTCCGTTTTCACAAAAGGGGATAAAATATTTCAAAAATTTTAAATTCCCTGTGCATTCTACCTACATTCATAATTCATAACACTATTTTATGATCAAGATGAAAAAGATAAATAATAATATGCAATAGAATAATCATGAATCATGAATCAAAAATAAGGAGATGGTCTCGGATCTCTGATCCGAAAGTACCCATCAAATTGAAAATTAAGGATGCGGAGCACGCGTCACATTTATTGCTTAATCGCGGCTAAATTGTTAATGGTCACGTCCTGCAATCTGCATTGTACTTATTATACATATTATGATACACGATACGGAGTTGAATAGATGAATGAATACCCGGGGCTCATTTTCCCTGTAATTAAGTGAGCAGATACCTAATACCTACACTAATATTAATATTACGGTGTCCAGTCCCATGCTAAAGGCCTGTATTGAATTATATGAGATCAAGATCACAAGATCATTCTATCTTCTATCATTTTATTTCAATTTTACTCCAGACTCTGGATTCAGAATGAAGGCTTCTATTGTTTTTAAATGCGACCATCAATTATTATCACAGTTGTGATCTGCCCAGCTCAGTCAATAATTATCGAATCTATGTATGTGTCTTATCTTGACAGTAATACTTAAGCACGTATTGAATAACCATAATAATTATGCAAATGAGCCGGAACGAGAGTCTATGGCTGGAAATTTGGGGTAATCAGCATTCAAATTACACCTTTTCCCCAGCCCTAATAGTATACAGTATACACACAATATTATGATAGATTAGATTAACATAATATTATTAATCTTACTATCTTTTTAACTACTGTGTAGCTTCTACAGGGTTAGGAAAAAGAAAAGACTGGGTAAATGGAAACTTTCCGTACTCAAAGTTTCCATTGTTTTAAATGGAAACTTTCCGGAAAGTTTCCCAGTCTTTTCGGCCTAACCCTGTACAAAGGCCACGTGTGAACAACTAAAGATGCGAAAACGACCGTTTTTTCCTGGACGAGAGCTCACGAGAGTAACGGAAAAGAGATTTTTTGTTGCTCTACATTTTACATACACGGGCCGTAAGGCAGTTATGACTTATGACTTATGACCATTCATCGTCATTAAAAAATTAAACTCTAAATCTTTGGCTGCCGTAAAACAAAAAACCTAAACACAAAAGATGAACAAAATGGTGATATAATATTGTTTGTTTGTCGTTATTGTAAATAAGTTAGGTTTGAATTGATCCGGGATTTGAGGGGAATTTGTACAGAATTTTCACGTGTTGTATATGTTAAATTAGAATTTTAGTTGGATTTTGGAGGGAATGGGAATGGGAATGAGAATGAGAGTGTGTGGATATGGATTTGGATGTGGATTCAGAGTAGGAGGAGGGAAATATGGCGAAAATGGAGCGGAGAAAGGAGAGTCGTATGCTGTATATTGTACGGTGTATGTATTGGGTGGAGGAACAAATTGAGAGGAGGGCGGGGCGGGAGCTGTCAAAAAGGTTGATGGACGATCTGGCCAAAGTTGTAGTTTTCTAGTGGGATTGTCGCGCCTTGATGGCCCTCTCTCGTGTCAAGTACTCATTTGTCCACACACAACTCGAAACTATTCTCTCCACTCCTACTTCTCTCTCTCTCTCTCGCTCTCTCTCTCTCTCTGTTTTTCAGCTGGTCAACCCATCGCCAGTACATACATATCACCATTATTATTATTATTATTATTACAATTTCAAACTACAATTTATTTAGACTGGACAAATAATAACAATCATCATCATCATAACGCATTTGCTCTCTTTTTGAGCCCCCCAAAACCCATGAATACAAATACGAGCATTTCAGGGGGAAAAGATTACTTTAGGTGTATGTATATGTATTGTGTATATTATTCTGCATCCATCGTTAACTGTACAAGTATACCAAGTACAAGTACAACACACACGAGACTAATTAAATGGACGAAAAATCTCCAGCAAAATTTCAGTCCTTGCTCCTTGCACTTCATACATATGTACCAAATAATAATAATAATAATACAATGATAATTATCATTATTATGGCCAGTCATTCATCTTGTCCGGCTAATTTCAAGCCTTCACCATTATTTGTATTTTTTGCATTCCTGACTTTTTCCTGTGTACAAAATGTGTATGTACAATGCATTTTTTTAGACGTTGAGGTGTTCGAGATTGAGACGTTTCAAAATAATTTTAAAGAGGTGCAAATGGGATTTATGAGCGTGCAAAATTTTCATCATTTCCCTCGTCAATAATTAGTAGTAGTACATAATAATCATAATGTTTTTGCCAAAAAAATCACGCTTTGATATGTTTCAAAATATTTGTCTCACCGGTGCTCTCCGTCTTGGCCACGTCCGGACACGCCTGGAAAAGACAAGGCAAAAAACAAAAAATAGAAATGAGAATCAAATTGATTCGAGAAAAATTCAAAATTTTACGGGAAAATTGTCAAAAAGGTGGATTTTTTTTCATGTACTATAAAATATGCACACCTGATATCGAAGAAGAAGGCGGGTAGATTCGGTGCAGGTGTCCACGTGTGACACGGGGTTTTTGCACTCCCCATAGCCCCGGTTGTAGGTGAAGGTGAAGGGCGCGGGGCGAAAAGGGCACTCCTCCGGGGTGGCCTCCATCCTGAACAGGGAGTTGAGGGGCGCGTCCCCCGGGATTTTCTGGCACAAATTGTCCAAAATGTCCTTGTCCTCGCAGTCCATTGCTGAAAAATTCAAAAAAAAAAACAAATGTTGTTAATTAAATACAATTAAAATCCTGTCTAAAAATAGTACAAAATGGTAAAGTGAAAGCACCATAAAAATTATTACTATGATATAGTTTTTGAAAAAATATCCGCGCATCAAAAATGATGAAAAACTGACAGTAAATGAGTCAAGAGTGATCGGAGAAAAAAGGCGAAAAATATACCCGGGTAATACAAAATGGAGAAAAAAGTGGAAAGTGAAAGTGAACAAGAGAAAGCGGGAAGAAAATGAATAAGGAAACAAATAATATGAGAAATAATAAGAGTAAACTTTTTGGTTGGAGGGAAAAGACGCTTCAACTTTTCTTTTGCTTTCTCTCATCTTTAGTTTGTGTTGATAAATGTGTAATGTATATGTACACATACAGTATTACAGCATAATATTGTTCGTTTGGCTGGTGGGTTTTTTCGCGGGTGAATCTGCCGTCGGTTTCACAATCGAGGTAATCATGACATGACACGATCGTGAAATGAAGCAGATGCAACTTTTTATCTTTTCCCTTGTCCTCTCTTTACTCAAACTCAACTCAACTCTCAGCTCATTGGATGGCATTGAGTTGAGCATTTTGAGCGCTGAATGGATCCGCATCCGATTTTCATATTGTAACACGCACATATGTATGCACGTAAGACATGATGGAGCCTGTGAAACTTGACTGTTCACTCAATTCAACTCAATTCAACTCAACTCGAGACTCCCGTCTCAACTATTCACAAAGGACGGAACGAGAGAAAAGCAACAGTCTGCCATTCTTCGTCTTCTTCTTCTGTTTCGTCTCATCTCCGCCGTGTCTCTCAACTAAATTTTCAAGTTTGTTCCCTCACCATGAAACTCTATTTTTCCAGCCATTCTCATCATCTCATCTTTCCTCATCTGCAACTTGAAGCTGTACACTGTACACTGTACATTTAATAAGCATGAAAGCGACAACAGAAAAAGAGGAATGATAAAAAAGGGAAAAGTAGGAGCTTGAAAAATTAATAATCAGGAATCAAGAGACAGCCAATTGTTGCACAAAAATGATGATGATCAAAGCTGGATAAAAGTTAAACTCAAAGCTACAAAAGTTAGACAAAATTAGTACATGCAACCGGCGGTATGTTTTATGCATTTTAAAAGTCCTTTATTACAAAAAGGGGCAAAAATTGTGACGTAAAATACAGAAAATATGGTTTATGTACTTGTAAAATTTGAATTACGAATTCGGATATGGTTTTTTGAAAAATGGTGCAAAAAATCGATAAAATGGATGAGAAAGTTAAACGTAAAGTAAAAACTGGAGAAAATGGGTATCAAATTGCCAACTCCAATTTCCACAGAGTGGCGTATTAGTGTCAGCTTTGTCTCAAATTTTGAGTTGGTGCTGGAGAGATCTGGAGAACTGGAGTTTTTTTTTGAAATTGCTGTCAAAGTGTAAGTGAAACCAAAAAAGAAAAGTGCAAAGTCACAGTAGATAGACAGACAGGCAGATAGACAGAACAGACAAAGGCAGGATAGGCAAAAAGTAAAAGAAGACTTTGGAGAAAACTCTAAAGAAATTTGATACCCCCCGTTCTATTTATTTATTCCTTCCATTTGCTGTGTATGTATTCTATATGATGATGTATTTTTGCAGCAACAAAATTGAAACCGGGAAAACTGGGAAAACCAGAAACCAAAAGCAAAAATGCAAATATGTATGTAAATTGTACATGCAAGTAAAAAATTGAAGGAATATTCAGTAAAAAATACGAGTTTGATTCCCAGGCTTCAAAACCAGCAAACTTGACTCCTTACACATGTATGTATGTATGTATGTACATTATTCTCCTTAAATTTGACTTTGACTGTTTGCTGTCTGTCGGCTGACAATAGACGACGGCTACTGATACAAGCTTGCGTCTCGTCTATTTAAAAGCCTTTTTTGATAGATAACATGTATGTTCATATGTGCATCATATCATACTTTTCAAAATTCGATGGAGAAGCCTGGAGAAAATTTGGCCAGGAAGAGCCCCCAAAGAAAATCATACATAACTGTGTGTATGTGTAATGTGTATGTGTATGTAAAAAGAAAGGAAGAATAAGTAATGAGGAAGGAAACTTTTTGCTTTCTATGTTTCTTTCTTCGACATTTCAATTCCTACATGCTGTCATTGTCATTGTCATCGTCATCGTCGTGGTCGTCACGTCAAATTATCCCAAGACGACCAAACAAAAAAAGAAACGGAAACGACAAAAAAACAACAAGTCGGCGCTCTGTTGACAGTGACGACCAAAATGACGTCTCAAAACATCCCAATCCTTGCATATGTATGTATGTATGTATGTATGTGCAAGTCCTGGGCCAAAATTCCTGGAGGAATCATGGAGAACTTCCAAATTAATATTGCTGTGCTGGAATTAAAGGGCTTGCTCCATTGTGATAATTTTTTTCGTCCTTTCCAGTTGACGGAAAAAATAAACGGAGAGCCACAAGAAAAATCGCCGCTGGAGAAAGGGGCCAAAAAGATAGTGTGCAATGTATCGTTAACGAGTAATGAAGTAAAGTGAAGAGCTTGATGGTCTACTCCAGCCAAAAATGAATTGTGTGACACTCAATCCACGTTTTACCGTCTTGAATTTGACTCCAGTGTAGAAATTTGGCAAAAAGACAGAACCAAATTAAGTGTCTCTAAAATTCTCCAAACGATTCACCGACTTTAGACTAAAAGTCAAATAAGTTTAAGATTTTCCCTGTCGAATTAAGTACACTGCCTGTGTAAATATATAAATATGCAGGACTTTTCCACACGTTCTCCAGTTCCAGGGCTTAAAATCCGTTCAAGACAACTGTCATATTTTGAGGGGGCTTTTTTCAGTTCGTCGTTGACAGTAATGGAGATTTGGTCTCCTTTCTCCCTCTTTCATGTACGTAAGTTTAGCCTTCAGCCCCCCCCCCATTTTAACGTTGTCCTTTTCCAAGAGAGCAAGAATAAACAAACCCGGAGAAAATGGAGGCAGAATCCTCCCACTTTTCACCTCCGCCCTCACCCCCGTCCCACTCCACCCCCTTCATTTATCCATCTTGTACATATTTGTACAATGTGTATACAGTATAACCTCCATTATCCGGCCCTCGATTATCCGAACTCTCGATTTTCCGGCCCTCGATTATCCGAACTCTCGATTTTCCGGCCCTCGATTA
>JAQIVE010002080.1:0-21423 GCA_034698285.1 Sminthurinus bimaculatus | reverse complement strand
CTGGAAATTTTTCCGCTTCAACTATAGTGAAAAAAGCTGGTGCTGTAAATTAAGCCGCGAGAAACACGTAGAATGTAGAATGGGATATTTTAGTTGAAAAAGTTATTGCTTTTATAGTAAAGTTGGTTTCCCTCCCTCTCGGCCACAAGTGTCGTCGTCATTCCTTGTCCATGTACCATCGTTGAAAAATCTTTGATAACAGAATAACATTACGCAATAAGCTCCAAACAGTTTGCGACAGATCGTCCAGGCCTACTCTCCAATTATAATACATTTTAATTACTGCAAGAGCTCAGTTACATAATGCCCATTTGAATTGGGGTGGATTCACCCTAAAGTCGACATTTTTTCCACTAGCGTTAAGCAAAATTTGAATTCACGCCATAGAATTACAAGAGGGGATGATCAGAGTCGGATTGGGGTTTTATAGACGTTCAAGGGAATTTTTTCATGGAGCCCACAAACTTTTAAACCTAAAAAGATTCCTCAAATAAACGCAGTTTTTGATATTTTGAGGCTCACAAGTGCAACATTGACTGTAATTTTTTTTTAAATTATTTGAGGGCCTCAAACTGCAAAATTCGCTTATTTTTTAAACTTTTAAGGGCCTATAACTACAAAACTTACCATGTTGGAAAATTTCAGGCCCAAGAATTTGAAACATGACGTGCTTTGGGAAATTTCATGGCTTCACAACTTCAAATTTACTAGTTTAAAAAATTTTTTCAGGCCTCAAAACAACAAAATTTACCTGTTTTTTGAACTTTCTTTGTTACGTGGTTCCCACGCAAAATTTTCAAAGTAAACTTTTAAAATTGGAAAAAACGGAATAAATGAATTCGCCAGTTTTCTGACAACTTTTTATAAAAGAGTTTTCGAAATTTTGAAAATTAAGGGTGGTTGCCTCGTAGCGTTCGACCTGCGAATCGATTGGCGCTATTCCAAGGATAAATCTTCCAAAAATCATAACTTCTGTTTGCAAAATGAGCTCTAAAAGTTGTCAAAAGAAAGTTGGCCTAAAAAATGACGCTCTACAACTTTTGTTTTCGCACTTTTGGAGCTCATTTTGCAAACACCTTCAAATTGCCATGGTCTCTCCGAGAGTTATCATCTTACGATAAGTAGGAATTTCTGGAAAATTCAAAAATATCAGATCTATATAGGTCAAATTGTTAGGCCACTTATACTTTTAGGAACCAGCAATTTAATAATCGTGTTCTTATACAATACTATTTAGTTAGCGCCGGAGAAATGTTAATTGAGGACTGATTTTTTTACATTAAAGTTTACATTACCTGTACCTAAAGACTACAGACACACGCATGCAGATAAAAAAGAAAGACAAAAAGAAATAGAGCAATCTACAAGATGTGTTCACCTTATTTGCGTCCAATCCAATGCAAGCGTGAGGTCCACGGTGGGATCTAAGGGTAAACCGCATTATTTGTCGCTTGGCAAATATAAAAAGTAACAGGAAAGTTAAAACTCCTGCTGCTATTATGATCACCACTGTAACTCCAGACAGTTGTTGTGTCATCCTGTAAAACCAGTTTTCAGAGCCGTCGTCTACTTCAATAACCTTTGACACCGTCATCAGGCGCTGTTTTAATGCATCTAAAATTTAACAAACAAAAATAAAGGGAAATTATAATACATATTTTATACTGCATTAAAATAAAATCAACATAATTATAGCTCTTTGTTTCATGAGTGTTAAAGGTTCTGTGTGCGCGCGGAACTGAACCACGTAGGGAAGAAGGGGGTAAAAGTATATCACTTGTATTTGAGACTTCAGTAGTATAAATACTTAAAATAGAAGGTATTCAGTCCCAATACTAAAAACTTACACATGTTTTTGGTAATAATATGTTAATATAAGTTAAAGACTTAAATTTAATGTAGTGCTAATTGTAGTTCTAAGAAAGATCTAAAAGATTCCTATGTAGGGCACAAGTATACCACCCTTAGAAAAAAATCTTATGAGATTTTGACACAATTTTGGTCCAAAACCTTATCAACTTTGATCAAATTATGGTAAGGTAAGGTTCGTGAATTGTCATGGGAATCGTATCAAAACATCATCGATTGTCAATCTTGAGAAATCTCATGAACATTTCATGAGACTTGATTTTATTTACACTTACTTTATTACTTTATTTGAGAGTTGCCAAGGGAGTATCCGCCGTTTGATATACGTATTTGCCTATATGAAACGGCTGATTTTCCTTTGGACTTCGTCATTTACTTTATTTTATTTTATTTACACTTACAAAATACGTAATAAACAGGTTACCAAAAATATGGTTTTGCGATTTTCAAAAATTAAAAAATCCAAACCTCTCCCAATTTTGACGTACATTGCGAATCCGAAAAAATTGAGGTTAAACATCGCGACCTACAAAAAACGGGCAGGGTCATCGAAATGAAAATTTTGAGATGTCCTCCCCCCTTACAGGGGGAAATTCTCAAAAAACTAAAAATAGGTCATTGAACTTTTTTCATGGTCTCGCAGGATGTGTAATCAGAATATTCAAATTTAGACACCCAGGAAGTTCCCTGGCATCCGTTTACCCTTCTCACCCCTACAACATCTATACAAGTTGTATACATTGCACTTGGTTCAGATTGAGATGCACAAGAGTGTACTCATACGAGCTTATATTCTGTTGGATCTCACAACGTCTCTTTTCCGTCTCGAGAGCCACATATAATGATACTGGGGAAGTTCTGAACAAAGTCGCGGAAGAGTTTGAACGCATTCTTAGAAATTTTAAGCCTTAGAATTTTCTAAGGTTCACTATTTACTACTGTACACTGTTTTCTGTGTATTATACTGTACAGCCTATAATCATTATTAGTTATTAATTTCCAATGGCTTTCAAGTTCAAGAACAACAACAACATCACACAAAGTAAAGCCAAGGAAAGAATCACTAATCATTGCCAGCTATGTATTTATACGAGCTAATTTGTACACGCATTTTTATTATTTGCAAAATGCGGAGGTAAATATGCCACATTTTGTACCTAGTGTTTAGATTTCCAATTTTACTACTTTCATATCATCATGTCAATGTGAGTGACATTGAAATGGACGCAAATGGTGTGAATGTGTACTTGTGCAAAGGAGACAGAAACTTCGACGTCCCTATTGTTGAGAATTTGACAGCGGAAGATGTTTGCACGAGTGTTAGCAAGTTTCTTAAATTTCGTCCCGTCACCCTTCAATTGTTCGGGATTCGTTACCACAAGTCTAAAACTTGGCTTCCACCGTGCTTCAAGTTTGATGCCAGTCAAAACTACAATGTCGAATTTCGCCTCCGATTCAAGCTACCTGTTATGACCGACTTGAGTCGGCTGGATGAACATGCATTTGACTATGTTTTTCATCAGGTTCGACATGATTTGCTCCGAGGAGGAATTGTGGACATTTCTCAGGTACAATTATGCAACTATACATCGATATAATTGCCATACGACAATTTCAAAGCTCTGCTTTGCTCAACTATGTATTTTTGTGGAATTCACATAAAAAAAATATAAAATCCTTTATTTTAGGAACAAAAGAAGGACGAGTCCTTGGGATTGTGTGTGACGGACATGCTGAGAGCTATTCAAGAGGATGGAAAAACTTTGGAAGATATCATGGAAAGAGACTTTAGGAAATTCATACCAACCACCGTCTACAAGAAAAATTCAACGGCAAAATTATATCCATCTATAGCAAACATTTTCTTGAAGAAGAGGATCCGAGAAAATCTGGTGGTTCTTCTCCGACCAGAGCGAAAGAGGGAAACTAAATTTCTCAAGGAACAGTATTTAAGTCAAGTAGAAGAATTAGCTCCTCGCTATCTTGCCGAAGAATTTCATGCCATGACTTTTAAGGAAGACGAATATCCAGCCACAATTCGAGTTGACCCGTTTCATCCACAGCAACCCGGAGTTTCCATGGCATACATCGGAAAACAAAATGTAAGACCTTGAATTTTGAACTGTCCATACTTACATAAAAGTTTAGGATGGAAAACAAGTTACATCAAATGTATCTACATACACACATTTTTCGCAATCTCCATTTCATACGTATCACAAAAAAAAACAATTTCAATAAAAAAAAGACACCCACATAACTACATATAAATATAAGTATAAGGTATAACGTACAGATTACAGATGCTTGTACGTTGTACGTTCTACTTCTGATTGTGAGTAAGAGGAAAACGATAAAGTTCCTACTAATATGAATTATTCATCACAATAAATATGTTTACACGTATGTATGAGCATTTCTTTTTGGAATTCATCAATGTATATGAGTTTTTTTTGTTATTGATTACAGTGGGAACATCTTTGCTCGATTGAGGACTTGTGTTTCATGTCAATAAGAGGAGACTGTACTGTGGAACTTTCGAGAAAGAATGGCATACCAATTTGTTTTAAATTCAAGACTTTGGAACAACTTCACTCCTACGTCTCCCATCTTGATGGCTACTACAGACTTTGTGAGAAATGGACTTTTAATCTATGCAAGGACTTATCTACACCATCTTTACTCAAACTCAAAGTGAATAAATGTCATGGGCCAGTGGGGTAAATAAATATAAAATATTATACCATAATTTCCATCAGATCATTATACTCATATCAAAGATGCCTGCATAATACATACATAATACAATATCTTAAGAGTGTACACTGATTGTATTTTGTAGCGAAAAGTTTGCACATCAAAAACTCTCAACGCACCCAAATACAGTTACAGGCTCCTATATTTTACGCCTGAGCTCGACCATTTATGACGAATTTTGGATTGACTACATACTTCAAAACAAGTAACTATGCGCAACTTTTTTCCACCTATGTATTTCTATATACACACATTCTAATTTCTAGTAAAATTTGAAGCACAGAATCTTAAAGTTTTTCTACTACGTCCTTTACTTTAGAAGCCGACCACTGTCAAGGAACGTACGAAGGACACCCGAAGGGAAGTTAGTACTAGATCGACATGTTCTGGAATTTAGTACGATTGCGGAGCTTATCTCACATTTCGCGGGTCATCCCGAACCAGACTTTCTCATCAAAGATTGTTTACCACCATCTGAATATGGTTTGTTTCCATGTTTTTATATTTGCACCATACATTTTAAAAACTACAGAGGAATATTGAGAAATATTGTAGAAATCAGATAAAAACGGGGGGCACAATTCATATTTTGATAGTTGTCCGTATATTATTTATTATTTCAGACCGATCACCTTTACTGCTGTGTAGAAGTCAAGACGGTAAAGTAATGTCAGGGACTGAAACGGGACGATCAGAAAAGGCTGATAATTTACAGACACCACAATGTATTCCTGCACGAACGCTCCAAATATTTCGTGGCAAAAAGTATGAGCTTGAGGGGAAAACTTGCAAAGTTGTCAAAGCTATTTGGAAACCAAACAAAGTTACGACTGCCAACGTGGCTATAAAGCATCTCAAAAAGGAATTTGAAGAGTCACTCATGAAGGTTTGACTATATATGGAGTTGTACATTTCCTACACAGCTTTATATTTTGAATTTCAAATTGTAAATCGTTCAAATAGTCAAAATTACAATGAACAATAATTAAATAATTAATTGAATAAATTGTTCTTTTCTTGATCAAACAGGAATTTTTAGAAATGGCTGACCGTTGTGTTCTCTGGCAATGTGAATCGTTGGTTGCTCTACGTGGAATTGTTCTTGGAAATCCACAGGCAATGGTACTTGACTGGATGCCGATGGGACCACTTGACGTTTATTTAAAAGAAAATTCATTATGCGTCGAACCTGTAGAACTGATTGAGGCAGCTAGTCATGTAGCCAAAGCCTTGTGGTTTCTTGTAAGTTTTTTAAATTAAAATTAAAAGGTCTTAATTTCAAGAGCAATTTACATAAATGTCTTGATTAATTGAAATTTAAAGAATTAATTTACATAATATTTATTTCAGGAGGATCATGGCATTGTTCACGGCAATATTCGTTGCCACAATGTTTTCGTGTACGAACACAACGACAGTGCCTTTGTAGTTAAATTAGCGGATCCCAGCATACCAGATTACTCCATTACTGAAGAGTAAGAATATAACAATTTCAAATTTTATACAAATTGCGCTAATCAAATTATTTTCGTTATCAGTATAATTATTCGCCTGATTCTGAATAATTTATAGCATACACTGGATACCTCCTGAAATATTTGAGATTCCAGCCTTAGCCAAAACTCTAATTACAGCAGATATTTGGGCTTTGGCGACAACTTTTTGGCAAATATTTTCATATGGACAGAAGCCCCCCGATGATATTGCCGTCGTCTCCTATAAAGCAGTACGCTGAATAATAAATTTAACATAACCACTCGATAGCAAAAATGCATGTTCACCAATTAAATAATCCCTTAAAAAATATTTGTGTAATATTATTTATCGAACTTAAGTAAATGAAGATTAACCATTTAGTATTCTCTTATATTTTCCCCTTATTCTTTGCATCTAGAAATATTCCTCAGGTTGGAGATTACCAAGACCAAAAGAGTGTCCGCCAGAAATCTACCGAATAATTCAAGAATGTTGGTCACAAATACCTGATTGTCGAAAACAACCACAAGCCCTAGTCCGAGATATCCACCAAATATTATACCAAGGTGAGATATCCATATGGAAATAAGGACTTTCGAAAAATGAAGCTTTGCACGTACACTTTTTTATACAATTTTAAAATTTTGCATAATTATTGTACGTTTCTAACTTACAGTTATTGGGTCAAAACGAATTCACTCATACGCGACAATCACTCCTGCCTCCAGCGAAGGAAGTCAGTCACAAATCAATGGTGCTTTTGATGTTTCAAGTGACTGCAATTGGACAACATTTGGATCTGATGCACATAACAATTCCAATTCTGATGGGACAATCAGTACCTTTGTACATGATGCCTCTATTCGCTCCGATTCTAGTAACCATAGCCGACGAACTCAGTTTACATGGCTATTCAATGGAACGGTAATATTTTTTTTAAACAAATGGTTGAATGAAAAATATCAAGTTTCTCTTTATTAAAAAAGTGTAAATAATCAAAAAATATTATGTATTTATTTTTTTAAACTTCTAGAATGGCTCCAATTCTCCAGATTTGATTTCTGAATTTTCAACCGTCTACACAAATGGAAGCGTAGGAACAATTTACTCTAGTAGATCAGCACAAGGAATTTATGTCTTTGGAAAAGATCAAATCACTTTAGGACGACTTATTGGCCAGGTAAAGTGCCAATAAAAAGCTGGGAAATCAAGTTGGAATTATTTTACTTTAAATGAAGTTTTGGAAAAATCAATCTCATATTTCTTACAGGGTTGCTATGGTGCCGTTTATATGGGCGAAGTCAAACGCTCTGACGGATCGACTGAAAATGTTGCCGTGAAAATGATGAAGGAAAAAGATGCCATAGCAGAGAAAGAACAACTGGAGTTCCAAAGAGAATTTCAAATACTACAGGTATAAAACCTTTAAAAAATATTGTTGAAAATAAATTGCCAACCATGCTATGTATGTATACACATTTAAAACCAACACCGAAATTAAAATTAACATATTTGTCGATATCATCGATCGATATCAAATACTTCCAGAGCTTGAATCACCCAAATATAGTGGAAGTAAAAGGAGTTGTGTACGACCCCGGACTTCTCATAATTATGGAGTATTTACCTATGGGATCACTACTCGACTACTTTAGAATTTCTTATTCAAAACCAAGTCTGAGACAGCTATTGAAATTTGCACAAGACGTTTGTGAGGTAAAGATTGCACAAAATTTAACACGCTTTTTCTTTATAAGTACATACATATACGCTTGTAACTATATAGTTACAAGCGTATTGAGCATAAGATTGAACTACTAATTTTAAACCCGTTATTTGTTCTTTTTCTTTCATAGGGAATGGAATACTTAGTCTCATACAATATCGTTCATCGTGACTTGGCTGCTAGAAACCTCTTAGTAGCCAATGACGATTTGGTAAAAATATCGGACTTTGGTCTAGCCCGATTTACCGACAATGACAACTGCTACACATTTAGAACGGATAGAAAACTTCCCGTGAAGTGGTATCCACCGGAAAGTATACAGTATCTTAAATTTTCGGAACATACAGATGTCTGGTCATATGGTGTGACTCTTTATGGTGAGACTTAATAAAATCCTTTACTACATTTTTAAGTAGTTTATAATGCCATTTTTAAACTGTACATTTCATAATAAACTCTAAAAAAAAATTGGCATTTGTTTTCTCCTTCAGAGATATTTTCTTATGGACAAGAGCCAAATTTACCTGGTGTAAAAACCAATGACGGTGCAGAGGGAGAAGAACAAAATGAAACTGATGAATTAGATGAAATTTTTAAACTACTACAAAAAGGAGTTCGACTGCTTTGTCCTGAAAACTGCCCTAAACTAGTATACAATCAACTTATGTTACCTTGCTGGCAGCTAAACCCTCAAGATCGGCCATCATTTTCAAAACTGTTAGGAGACATTAGAGACGTTGAACTTCATATAAATATATGAAATGCTACTCTTCTTGTTACAAAACCATGCATGCTACAATCAGCTACAATTACAAACTATACACTGTACATATTATTATTTTAATGTTGTACAAAAGTCAATTTATTTTATTTTTTGTTACCAATGATCCTTGAAGTTACCTTTAAATACCAATAGATTTTATGCATGCTCTCTATTTTAAGTATTTATAAGTATGTATGTATTGAAAATTGACGTTAATTTGGAGAAAGATATCATAACAAAATGTATGTCATTTTAGAAAAGACATACTGCCATTTACTTATTTTTCTTGGTTCGGGATTGATTGTATTCAAAGCTAAATGAACTGTTAAATGGATTTGTATATGTAGAGAGACTTTTGATTTACATTCAAACAATATAAGGTACTTACATTTAGGATTAGTATGCAGCCTTTCGTAACTTATCTGTGTGTATGTGCTATACGAAATTTAATTAGATTGGCCACATTGCACAAATTTCAACATTGTTGCGAATATGAAACACGCTTAAGCCGTCCCATTTTATTTTTTAAAATATTATGGTAGCATAATTATTCTATGGTTGATTAAATAAGTTGTAATAAATATATAAAGTGCACATGTATTGGTGGTTTTGTGTTAAAAAGACCACAAATAAATCGTACAAAGAAAATGTCAAGATTTATAAAATTTAGGAAACGCTATCATTGTTACAAAAAAAATTAATTACTACTCGAAGCCCTGGTTTACGAGAGTCTTCAGCTGATGTTGTACTTTGACGAAAAATCTGCGAATGTTGCCAAGCCACATTTCCACTCCCTCCAAGTAATTCGCAATTAAGGAGAAAAAATCTAGCTTCATTCAACTGAATCGACGAATTTGATGATGTCCAGCTCCAAGTACCTTCACCATTTCTATGTGTATCTGTGTATCAAAAGAAACGAAATTATATTATTATACATTATATTAGTCCCCAGACAACAAATGTATGCACACTCAATGTAAAGTTTTAAAAAAAATCACGGATGTCAAAAAGTTACAAAAAGAAGATTACATAAAACTATTTTTAACTACAAAGTGAACTAAACAAAAACAGAGAGATTAAACATATACATCACATGCTTCTAGCTTACAGCTGATGAAAGGTGGTAACTGTTTCATGAATAAGTGCATAATATAAAATGCTGACATGAAACAGTAATCATCATTCATACATTTACATGGACAACAGATAAACACGCATTAAGAATAAAAACGTTGTTGTTATTAAATTATTTGGTTAATTTCTTTCTTGCTATCGATTAACAAAAATAATGTATAAATAATATTTCATAACCATGAGAAAACAAACCTGGAATGATAGTTTCCTGTTCCGAATCATCGGTAATACGTAAAAGAATCTTGGCAGAATTATGGAAGGTTTTTGATGCTAATTCTAGGCTCAAGTCACGAATTCGAACTCCTTTTTCAAAATATTTTTCAGGAATAGAAAATTTCCAACATATATTTCCCTTTGTATCTCCTCCATGCTCTGTAAAAAATCCAATTGAATTAATAAATATTTAATACAATTAGATTTACTTTCATGCAGAGTTGAAATCGAAAGTCAAATAGTGACAGTTTATACACATGAAAAAGAAATAACACTTTATTAAATTCCTTGCTCACCTTCTCGAGCTAAATAAACTTGATTCCAATCATGTTCTTCTTTTCGTAATATGTTGTCTACTTTAAAAGTACCATTTCTCCATCCTCGCCTACTAAAATCTCTTGGTGGAGTAGCTTTTACTACATATTTATCCGAAACGGAATCATATTTTAACTCATACGACCCTTGCAAAATTTCTGGGGGATCCTTCTCATTTATTATCTTCCATTCGTGACATTCTTGGGAATTATTATCATGACGTATTTCTTGCCTGGCTAACCTCCATGCCAGATTTCCAGATTCCCGGCCTTGAAGCTCAGAATTTTTGGCTTCTGCAACAGTTGGGCAAATAAAATCCACCAATTCTTCAACTAGTCTTTTAGTCAACAACTCCTTTCGACTAGGGGACACTCCACTTTGTATTTGTTGTCGAACCCGAAGAATAGATTGAATGATGAGTTTTTCATTACAGTTTCTCCTTATTAAAACTTGTTGTAGGTTTTTACTATGAGTGTAACGCCAGGTTACGTCTTGAATGTCGTCTACAGAAGCTCCAATGACAAAAGTCAACTTTTTACCCCAACCCATTTCATAGAGAAGTGGGCTATCACATTTATTCTCACACGGATCACAATGAAGCCACCGATTTCTTGGTTTCATGGCCGAGGAAAATACTTCCACCCATACATGGTCCGTAAAGTCATGAATGTATCTTGTCTCGAAGCCAGCGGCTCTACAAATCAACCCAAAACAATTTGCCCACTCTCCACATCGTCCAACTCGTGTGTCCAACAGGACGGCAGGGTCATTGTGACGCGGAAACCGAACAATTTCACCACAGCCACCAGTGGCGCATCTATAAAGTTCAACTCTACTAGCAGACGCTTCCTTTTCATTTGGTGTTCCATTCCCTATGCTGACTGTATTTCTTTTGCACTTTGGGCAATCAGGAGAGTTCATCCACTTGAAAAAGTCATTCTTGAACCAACTTAACAGCTCCAGTATCAATAGGTCACGGACAACTGCTCTACTTTCTTCCAAAGTCACAGGAACGTCTGCACTCGTACTGTCATATTTTGCTTGAGCAATCGCTTCTAGATCCTCTAAAGGGACTATGGACAATGCTTTGTTTTTCTTTTCAGGAATTTCCCATTCACGAGCAACGGCTAAACTTGAATACAATCGACCTTCAAACTGACGTGAATCTTCTGATGACATATTTGCTCTTTGCTTTTCTTCAACTTTTTCTTTTTCAATACTATATAAAACACAGAAAAATTAACAGAACCATTAATGAAACAATTAAATCAAGAAAAATGATACAGAATAAATTTTGTAAATGTACAATTAAATTAAGTGCCACCTACAACATTCAAAAATTAAATCTAATTTAATACTCTCGACACATTTGTCATGTGATGGTGACTGTGTAAAAAGGATGATAAATTAAACTAAATTATTATTGGCCACTCTTTCTGTCAACTTGTCTACAGTTTATATATTAACCTGATTTCTGATTTTAGCTTTACCATTTCTGGGGTATTCTTTACTTGATAATTAAAAAAAGCCAAGTAAAATGAAGAATCAAGGGTGAAAAACAAATAAGTAATTATATAATTAATGAAAGAAATAAAAACTATCAATTGGCTATAAATATAAAGTATCACGAACCTTTGCAAGATAGATAGGTAACGTCTCAATTTGACTTCTGATGATGACGACGATGATGCAGACGGAAAACTAAAACTATGGTTATTTTTTCGTAATTACAATAAATGATTTAGTATTTAGTAAGAAAATACAATATTATATTTACATACAATAAATGTTTTAATTCTCCCTTTTTGTTATTTAATGGATGGAAGATGGAAACGATCTCGAGTTTAAATTATCATAAAAATATACATTTTTTAATTATTCAGTATTCATGACGATTGACAATGACTTATAAACCGACTATGAACCTTATAACCACCTGCATACTAAATGTAATGCACTATTGATGCATACCAACTAACTTGAGCTGAACTACACAAATTAACCAGTCTCTGAATCCGGAGATATGGAATAAAAATATGAAACAGTCTATAATTTCGAAGCGAATTAAATTTGAGTTAACATTCCCATAAGACCAGACACACTGACGTTTAAGATTCCGTATTACGTTTTACTGCAAGCACACAGTACACGTCGCCACACAAACAAACGAGATATAATGAACAATAGTTAAAAATATTTACTCACCAGTGCTGAGGCCGTAAATAGGATCAGGCTAATACGCTTGGCACGAAAATTGCGAAACTTGTTATTGTACTTGTTATTTTTTTATACAAATATTTAAGAAATATAAAATATAGCACTTTTAAAGTTTCATATTTATTTAATGAGTTAATGATGTTAAATGTGATGTTAAATGTTAAATAAAAACTCTGTACGATGAAGCATGATGATTTGCTCCTTGCTAACAGAGGTTTACTTTACAGGTAATGGGTAATGTATAATGTGTACGGTAAATAGACCATAACTCTGATAGATTACCACTAATCACTTGATTATTAGTCGTTTAACTTGTAATGATAAAGATAACAAACATCAGCAAAATTGAAAATTGATTTTAATTGTCGAATTATACAATTTTCTTCGAAATTCGCCCTCAGTTGCAAGTGAATCTACCAGCTTATTCTCTTTCCGTTTTCTCACTTCTCACCACAGAAAACAGTCAACGAGACTCATTTCGTATTGAGACTTTCTGGGCTTTCTCACCTAAGAGATCATGCGATAGCAGACGATAAGTTAGTTAACTCTTGTAGACTATTTAGCTAAGGCAAATAATTAAATGTTTACTTCAATAGAAAGCACATAAAGATTATATATTTTGTCTTACATGATAATGCACAAGAAGCAAAAGGAAATGTTAAAAATGGGAATCCGCATATATTTACTTACAAAAGAGTTCAAAAATTCAAAAGAGTGCAAAATCCATAGTAACCGTTGTGTTATCCATGATAAACACTAAAGCACACTGCGAGAATGCATACACACTACATAGTGAAGTAAGTACGTAATATCAAAAAAATATACAATGATATTAGAGTTTTCCTGATTGCTTTCACCATGGAGAAAGTCGGGACATGTCTTGAAAGTTTGTACCGTCACAGCACCAGACAAAGAGCTGAAAGAAAGAAAATCAAATAGACAAAAACATTTCCGGCAGTTTTTTTCCATCGTACTCAGAAATTCCCATCTACGAAACTCGGAATCATGGAGGAGGTCCAGTGAGATAATGTGGTGACTGTATTGTGTCTTCTTCATAGGTCAGCAGTTCATCAAATCGTTTGAATTTTATTAGCCCATACTTTAAAGGTGCCGTGTCATGGAAAACAAACATGGCAAAAAAGGAAGAATCTTTGGAAAATCCGGGATTTTGGTTAAAATTTTAACTACGTTAATGGCTTACAATAGATAAAATCAAGGATTTTAGGAAAATTTCGAGAAATTTACTGGTTTTGAGTTCAGAAAATCTGGCCATCTTAGTATGTACAATGTACAGCCATAAAATTTTACCATTGATATGACAGCTGCCTCTCGCATGCTGCAATTTTCTACTTTGTATGCGTATAAGCAGCAGTTTTACAGCTTTGAACAGTTTAAGTTGAGGCCCCCCTCAATTTTTATGAAACCATTACAAAAAAATGTGGAAAATATAAACAAGTACTTAGATTTTTTTAAACGAGAGTTTATTAATGACTTGTGTTTGTATTATATTTTTATATTACTTGAATGTTCTTGTTTATAGGTATCTACCTATGTAGTTATTTCGTAGATATCTGACGGGAACTACAAATTAATAATTTAAATACATTATATATTATGTATAATATGCATTTACAACAATTTTTCGCTTTTATACATAATATATGGGAATTCATGAATTGAACAACGACTGTCGAATATCTTGCGCTCAACAAGTAAACCATATAAACAGTATACAGCTTTTCTTCTTTGAAGATCCGCTGTTTTGAATTAACGTATAATATTTTGTTTTTTAAATATTGATTAATAAAACTTAAATTCCTCGATACAACGTATTAGTTGATTATAACGTGATCTTAAGTACACGACTTTATTTTGTGGAAACTCTAGTCTTTTTATTCCATGAAAAATTAGATCCATAACTTTTGGGCTTTGGTTTTTTATCTACGGGCTCTTCCACAAAACATGGCCAACCATTCTTTGCACAGAACGCGATTGCTTCTTCTTTTGTCTCAAAGTCCACATTCATGTTGGATAAAGGATCACCCCTATATTCAATGCAAAAAAACCAAAGATGTTCAATACTCATTACGTTACACATCATTAAATGCAACAAAGTTATTTACTATCCAAGCTGGTGGTTACAGAGTCCATGGAAACAGATATTATGTCAAACTACATATAATTAATGTGAAAAGTTGATACCTCCGTTTAAAGGGAGTCATGGAAACTCCTTTTTTTCAAAACTGAGAATAAAATCTAATGCCAAAAAATATATAAGAAACATGTAAGAAATAAAACACGTACGTGGAAGTCCATCCCATCAAAGGGTTTTCCCAACGTTCCCTTGTTTCAAATTCCATTCTCCACCTTTTAATATTATTTGTACCAGATTGCATAGCATTCTTGGCAGGCTTGAAAATTCGAACTCGTCTAGTTTTAATGTGCTCTTCAGGAACACCAGTTGTAGGTGAAATATCGTCCAACTAAAAGCAACATAATGTGAAAATTAGATAAAACCCCATATTATTATGATTTATGATTTTATATGAAACATTTTCAAGCAGAGCGTAAATTGAGAAATTAAAAACTGTTAAAAAAGAGATGACGTACTTGAGTCTCCACTTCGATAAAGTGCTGTAACTGTTTTTTATGTTCATAATCGTGAGGATTAAACAGTTCTTCCGTCGTTCTTGATGCTACCTCCTTTAATTTGGATCGTTGGTCAATGCTCATCTCTGGCTTTGTGGGTGCTACTGCAGGAACCGAATCACTACCCTTTCCTGATGAAGAGGATGTCATGAATCGAGCTGCACTCAATCCCAAGGAACGTCTTTTGTAAACAGAAAATGAAAAACATATTATTATAAAATAGTCGGTAGTTGTTTACATTTCTATTTAGACAATCTGGAAAATCTCTAGGTTGTTTCCTTCCATTGTTTTTATACTTTTACACTGACCATGAGATACATACTTTTACGGACTGGCAAATTATACACATTTCTTATTGCAAGGAATTCCATTAAAAACTACTAATTGCGAAGCAATTAACACCCGATCTAAATTGTATCTATGTTCTTAAACTTTTGTTACTCTAAAGTGATTTATATTTATCAATAATCATACATTTAAGTTATAATTAAAGTTTTTGTAAAAACATGTTGCAAATTCGCAAATTGTACAGACCTTATTTTAAAAATTGAGTTAAATATACTTACTGAGGAATATAGAAGCCCTTTAATAGTTTCATACCCTCTCGCATTATTGCTTGATGGGCTGCCATTTTTTCAAAACAATTAACTAATCACAACTAACTAATTTTGACCCCCTTCTAAAATTGTTTTGATATTTTTGGTTCTAATTTTTTTTTGCAAAAAATAAAAACTGAGTTTCCTGCCTTGAAATCAAGGAGCTCTAAGATGCAACATATTTTTTAATTTTGTCTTGAATTCTGTAAAAATAATGTACCGGGAAGAAGAGCATGCAAAAACAGATTCATGCATGCAGAGAATGCAGAAATCCTACAGAAAAAAATTCGCTTGTATCTATTTGTGATTACGTAATATAGTTCATAGTTAGCATTTAAAGTAGCTCATTTCTTTCAATTATAACATCAAATCTATCTAGTTTTAGGTGCAGTCAGTAGATATATCACAGATGGGTCGTATAATAACCTAATTACATCATTGTGCTATACAGCCTAATGTTTTTTTTACTAGCTTTAGATTTTTTCTAAGAATACCAAATACCACGAGTTTTGTTTTTGCCATCTTTTTTGGTTGAGTTAGACAAAAACCATTAAAAATAGATAGTCATTTAAATTAGTGAATTCCGGTTTACTTTCCTGCATCCTGTTTCCTGTAGCATGTAATAGCGAAAAGACACTCAAGACTAATATGTACCATAATGGAAGACTCTGGAATACCTGGAATAATTTAAGTGGATTGATTTTAGTTTCATATTTCAATCAATATCTTTCATCTTTATGCAGTGAAAAGTAAAAGGACTGGAACGAGCTACAAGTTTTGCAAAAAGTTCTCAGGGAAAGATAACTAAAACATCCACACTTTTGGAATACAATCAAGGTATGTTTAATGTTTAATTGCTGTCACATGTAACATGTAACTATTCGGGGAGACAGCATCGTTTTTATAAGCTATACGCTAGTGTATTAGTGTCCTGATAAAAGTATTAATAGGTTCTTTTTACTAGATACTAAGTATCTACTTTCGGCAATCGAATCTGCTATCAGCTATCAGTAGGCATTCTAGTAATGTACAAAACGCAATAAGTAAGAACTTTAACGGAGGGCTTTAAACCTTTAAACACTATTGCTGTTCTCCGTGTATAAGCATACTTGTATTTTGGTAATATTGATCTTTCATGTATAGAAATGTATCTACAGCAATGGCCCAGATTAATCTCGTATCTCGTATCTGTCCTACCTATATATTGCATGCTTTGTGATCACTGATTACGTATACGATTTATGGTCCAATAAGCATTGAAATGCAGCTCATTCAGCTTTAGACGGCCTAATAATCTGCACAATTAAAGTGTCAATCATAAAAAGAAATATCAGTAGTACATAATATATTATGTGTATCTATGACTTCTTTATGCATGCATAGATAGGGTACAAAGGTAAGTTTAGCTATATGCAGTTTAGTACTACTAATGCTATTCTTTTGTTCTTGTCTGGGCCCTTGATTTATCAAAAAGATAACATTATTATATACATGAGTGCAAAGTTGCTGCCTACTAGATGATTATCATTTTATTTAATTATTTTTAAGCATAAAACATTATACTACGGAAGCTGTCATTTATATTTTGATGAACTGTTCTCTTTCATCTTTAAATAGGCACAGCAACGACAACAAAAACACCAGTAGTAGTGTAACAGTCTCAGTCTCAGGATGGCTCGAACTGTACTCGTGGATATTCTGACGGTATTTTTCGGTATCGGAACTTGGGTCTGTGTGAATGGACTGTGGGTTGAGTTGCCGCTACTTGTTGCAGCCCTTCCGGAAGGATGGACGCTCCCCTCCTACCTTTCTGTCGTCATTCAACTCGCAAATATTGGACCATTATCATACTCAATTTTGCATTCCATGTTCCCAAAAGTTGTCCGAGAAAAATGGGTCATTTATCTCACCATGACGATTGGCTCCGTCTCAACAATTCTACTGGCCCTGTTTTGGGATAGAACAACTTACATTTTTGGAGACACTCGTTCAACAGCTCTATTGAGTAAGTATTATTATAATCACAATTTACACACTAACTAATATTTATATAAGCTCAAAAATTTGACTTTCTCTTTCTTGAATTGTCTAAAAATACAACCTTTTTTATGGGTTAATATTATAGGTTTGGTATTTTGTCTCGCCCTTGTTGACTGCTCAAGTCGGGTTCTCTTTCTCCCCTTCATGGCTGGATTTAAAGAAAATTATTTAACCTCCTTCTTTATTGGAGAAGGGCTCAGTGGATTTGTACCCAGTATATTTGCTCTTATCCAGGGAGTTGGAGGAAATCCTTCATGTAGAAATGAGACTGTAAATGATACAGATGGCCAGCTCGTGGAGAAAAGTGTGGCTGTCTATGCAGATCCTCTCTTCTCAATCGAAATTTTCTTTTACCTATTGTTTGGCATCATGATTGCCAGCATGTCTGCATTCATTCTTCTGAACACTCGCTCAATTGTTAAGGATGCCCTTGTTCACTCTCAAAATCCGAGTCCACGGGTGGTTCTTCTGGGACCGGATCAACAGCCGATAACAAGTTATCAATCCACCTCTCCAGGCATGCCGTTGGCCGGTAGAAGTGGAAGTGGAGGAGGGGATGACAATGATTCTGCCTCAGATGATGGCAGTGTAGCAAGTGTGCGGATCATGGGTGTCACTCCAATTTCCAAATCAAGTCTCCATCATCACCTTACAGATCAGGACAATAATGTGGAGAAGTCAAGTATTAAAAAATTTGAATATTTCAAAGAAGTCTCAAAACCCGTCTTCTTGTACCTCCTCGCAGTTCAGTTGATCGTCTGTGCGTTGTCCAACGGAATTTTCCCAAGTATTCAATCCTACTCGAGCCTTCCCTATGGCAACGTCGCCTATCATTGGACTGTGACACTCTCTAGTATTGCCAATCCTGCTGTGTGCTTCCTTGCCTTGTACATCCCTCCGCCAACAAAGGAAACAGTTTCAAAGGTCACAGCCTTGGGATTCCTCGTCGCCTCATATGTTCTTACTACGGCAGTTTTAAGCCCAACTCCACCATTAACGTCTTCAGCTATCGGAGAAATTCTTGTGGTAAAAAAAATATGTATTTGATTTACAATATTGGAACAATTCCAGTACAGCTTATTTTGTTAATATTGTTTTTTATTTATATTTCTTATCCCCTCGTGAAAGTAGTTGAACTCTTTTGTATGTGTACATGGATTTTTTTCTTACTGTTTGTTAAATAGGTGTTGTCATGGATATTGCTCGTGGGCTTCTTTACTTATGTCAAGGTATCAGTCGCCATGATTCTCCGGGGTGAAGGGAAACGTGGATTATTTTGGTGTGGAGCCGTAACTCAATTAGGTTCAGCTGTTGGGGCCATCGTCATCTTTTTCCTCGTCAATAATACTCAAATCTTTGAAAGCTTTTCTCCTTGTTCATAATTAATTAACAACGTGCAAACTGAAACAAACAGTTCTGACAATAAGAATTGTTCCTTCTTGGAGTGCTATTGTTAGAAGGTAAATAAGGCCTTAAATTTTAATCAGAAAGGAAGTCAGAAGAATATTTTATACCTGAAAAATACAGGGTAACTATCCTCAGATTATGAAGTCACACATGTAGAAAAATGTGATATTTCAACGGCTGACTTAGTCTTAGGGAAAAATTTAGTACTTAGAAGAATATGATAAGTATTACATTATTCAAGATGAAAAGAAGTATAAATAGCGGAACTGCAAATTACGTAGTGCTTGTTTCGTAATTCTCAAAGTCTGGGACATGGTGCATGCACAACATGAGAGAAAGAAATATATAAAATATTAACTATATTATTACAATACAATGTGTACATATCTAGTATTTTTTAAATTAGACATTGAATATATTTACATAGTACTTTACGTGTTTTGAGTAAACTCATGTTAGTAAAATCTAGAGACCTTGTGTTGTGTGGTAAGGAAGCGCAGCTATGAAAGAAAGCTAAAGTTATTTTATCTAGTAAACTAGTAATTAGTAATAGTAACAATCGTGTGATATATTATAAAAGAAAATTTGTATGCGTATATTTTGTTAGCGTGATGATTAGGGTTTGAAGAAAATTATATGATGTTCTTGCTCGTTCTTTTATTACGTTATAGTTTTTCTGGCTTTTTTATCCCTTTCCTCTCTCGGAACCATGGTATTGTAAAATTTTGTTATCCATTACCTCCCATTTCCCGTGCCACAAAATCCTTGACCCCTGTCGCTTTGACCGTAACGCAGTAAAGGACGGACCCCTAAATAGTCTTAATAGTGTAGTTTCAAATCAATGGTGAGCTTAATGTATATGCAATTCTGCTGTAGTATGAACTTATGAATAGCATAATATAATCATGTAACTATAGAGATGAGTTTATTCTTTACGTAGTTATTGTAGCCTGAACTTTTTGAAGGGTGTTAGTTAGTTTTATTGTTTTACTATCGTGTGAATTAATTGACCACCCAGGAAGTATTTTAGATTCAGAGCAACATTAGGTGACAATTTTTAAAATCAGCATAATCAGTATCTATTACCCATTGGTAGTACTTATTATTTGTAGATAATTGCGCGTGAAGGTGCATTGTTGATCTTTTTTGTATCTGTTGTTTTACTCACTTATATATTTTATATTTACTGTTAAGTACTTTTAAGTATTATTAAAAATGAGCAGATGGTCTGAAATCTGAGGTTTTTTTTGCAAATGTACAATGTACAAAGGTTTTTTATTTATAGTTGATATGTTTGTAGAAGTAAATTTTTAGTCTCGAAATGGACCAGAAATGAATTTTTTACCACAAATCCATATACATAATATATAAAAAACAAATGAAATTGTTATGTGTACTTATGTACCTATTTTTATAAAATCTGAAACCTGACATTATAATTATGATAGTGTATGATAATGGACACATAAAATTGCATGCCATTATCCATTATATGTATTGAAGTTTGAAGACGACAGACGATAAATTGTAAAAGCTAAATACTAGCCATATATTTCTAGCAACAATGCATTACTTACTAACTACAAAAGTACTGTCAAAATTCCAGTTGTTCAAGTAAAAGTCTTCAAGTACAACAAAAAATCTGCCCAAGAAAGAAAATAATCTATATCGTGAAATCATTAAATTATACAATGAGTTACTTTGAACAATGTCTTTTTGTACCAATTATTGGCATTGCAATTAATTTTGCTTGTTCCATAAATATGAAATTACCTACTTATTTACTTCTGTGCCGGCAATTGCTACTCTTTAATTATTCTCAACAAGTTTTTCTTATTGTACATGTTTCAGTTAAGAAAAGCATTGGCTATACTTAGTGACTTCATAAATCTCATCTTCATTGTATGGTATGGCCCTCAGCCCCTAATACAAAAGCTTTGTAAATTGTAAATACAGTAGTTGGATGGAAAAAGGACTAAGTAAAACGTAAAACTTGCAGTCATAATATTCAAAATATTGGTAAACGGTAAACTGATAAAATTGAAGTGTCAATATGTGTTTACTGCATATTTGGATTACTTATCTATTTAAAGAACTGATGCATCATGTATTGATAGTTGACGCTGATACGCGATAAACGTATTGTTTTTGGGAAATTTTAATATAAAATACTATTTATTTACCAAGAGGCAGGGCGCACTAAGTACATAAAAGAACTTGGCCTCGTAGGTCAAAATAAAAATTACCATCGTGTAGAGCAT
>JAQIVE010002079.1:0-21425 GCA_034698285.1 Sminthurinus bimaculatus | reverse complement strand
CTCCGCTCGCGCGCGCTTTGCGCGCCCGCAATCTAACCAAATTTGACCTAATCTGACCCCTCCGGGACAAAATTCCTTGAGATTCTTCATCAGCTCGATGACTAGATGTGCTTTAAAAAAAATTTGTCGAAAAATTCGATGACAGCTAAAGTATAGTTATACCAAAAAATTCAGTCATTCAAGAGTCGTAGCGTAAATGTTTTTCGTTCATACTTCGTGCCATCAAGTTGATTTTCCTGTGTTATGTACATACTAAATCAAGACAATTAGGTAATGAGTCCATGCTTTTTAGTTTAGTTTGTCCGCTTATTTTGCTTATATTTTAACTCATCGAAGCAGCTCGTTATAAACGGCGTCTAATTTTTTATTTGGCTAGGCTATAAAATTTTGCGAATTATTCAGGCTTTAAAAAGCATTTAAACACCAACGCTTTGCCTTGGTTAAAAAAGTATAAAGATTATTGATAAAGCAGTTAGCCTGTCTCTCAAGACGATTAATTTGACTGATGGATGGACTAGACGTGTTATCTGAAAAATTAAAATCTGATCACATACATACATACATATTATATACGGGCTTACTATTCATTATACAAACTGCATATGCGTACAAGTTGATGCTTTAATCATCTTTTTGAGGATCTTGAAGGTGAGCCTTTTCCGTTTCAACTCAATCGCCAGATTCAAATTTAGATAAAAATTGTCGATGCACAGAAAAACGTTTTAGACATTTACAAACGACAAACTAGTGACACCGAAGTACAGTTTTTCGAGTCTCCTAGCAAACTAGCGCTTGAAAATATTTTGAATTTTATGGGGGGAAAAGCCCGGTTCACTATTCACTAACGAAGGAAAAGTAAAAAAGACAAAGGTATGTATATTTATTATTTATGCTATACTATGGCAAAATGGAAAAACGAGCATTTCATATCTCACAGTATCCGCATTTGCCAATTATAAACATCCCCATTTTTTGAGAGTAAATAAATCCACACGGTGATGCTATAGTACGAAATAATATCACCTTCCTCGTGAAAATTTATGGCCCACTGTACATACTGCATACATAATATACATAATACATACAATATACAGTATACATACAGCATTAAATTCAACTCACCCACAACTAAAGAGTCAAAGCAGTACTTACATATACATATACATTTATTTTATGTTATGTATTATCCATAGAGTACACATGTGCATATTATCTGTATCTACTGCCGCCGTCCTCATCAGTATCAGTAAATATGTATATATATATATATATATATGAAGTCAACGTGATCTTTTAACATAAAATGTGAGTTTATGTGAACAGAACATACAGACTACAGACTGAGCATGTACAATGTACAAGGGAGCAGGGAACATTACGCGAGTAAATATCCAAGTAAATAAATACAGGCACATGAAGAAGATGAAGAAGGTGGAGTTGAATGAGAAAGGACGAAAACTAAGCAGAAGAAGAAGAAATGTATAAAAAGGTTGCTAACTGTTTGGGAGAAACAAACCGATGAACAAACAATGGGGAATTAGACAGTAATTATGAAGGATCGTTAGTAAAATTAGCTCTATATAATGCCTCACTAGAATCGTTAAGGCGAGGGCTACTGCCGCTCCTGCTCCAAACTCTTACATATTTGTAGGTATTATAACATTAGCACAACAAACGGCAACACGATTTGCTCATCACCGTCAGCCTCAGCATCCATCCACATGGGGAAAATGGACCTCAGCAGCACCATTCCATGTGTGTACACATAAATACGGTGCACAACTCAAAACACTCACATCACGTGAGTGTGTATGTATAGATAGATAGAACAAGTTTCAACATCAGGGGTACCGTAAATGTACCCGAGTTGGGATGGCAGCTCCTGAGTTGGGATGTTTGAACTCTGCGCTTATTTACCTTGTGAAATTTTTATTTAAAAAGTTACATAATTTTGAAGCATAGATTCAAACTTTACATGCGATGTGCTACAACTTTTGTTTTCATTGCATTTATTTTGATCAATTGGTTGAAGCACATCATCAATTTAAAAAAAGAGTAGTGATTTGTGCGTTTTTCATGGATTTACTAATTTACGTAGAAGTTACGTATTTGTTTTTAAATCAGCATAATATTTGACATACATGCACATCAACATCTTATTGTTCGAATGGTAAGTTATAAGATTTTAAAAATAATTGCATCATATTTTTGTCTTTTGTTGTTTGAACGTCTTTAATTTTGATTGAAATGCTCCCGAGTTGGGATGTATGTATTCTCGTGTAAAACCATAGCGTAGCCAATTCCACACACACTTCTGCGTACAAAAATGCAACTCTTTAATTGCAACTCTTGGCTTAGGGTAAATATTCAAAAGTTAATTGAAGGTTTTATAGCATTTTAAGGTTATTGATGTTTCATTTACTATAAAATATTCCGATTTTCAACATTATAGTACAAAAACCTTATTTTAGATTACTTTATACAACGCATTATACCATGTCGCTGAAATCTCCATTATTCATTTGCTTTGTTGTTCATCTAACTTCAAGAAATTAATCTTAATTTTTATAAGTGTATTAGATTTGTTTGTGTAAAAGTTTTTTTGTGGTAACAAGTAGCATAACAACATCACAAATTAAGCATTTATTAGTAGTTCTATTCCACCAATCGCTGAAAACACGCGATATTTGGATACTGACTTTATCTTTTGCATAATAAACATTAAATAAATGTAAATATGTTAAGTAAGTAATGTGAATGTTATGGCCAAGCAACTAAAAAGTAATATCGAACATTATTATTAGGAATTTTGTGTTTTATACAACTTATTTTATAACAGCTGCATGGTCATCCCAACTCAGGAGCATCCTATCCCAACTCAGGTACACCTGTTTGTCGAATAATTACAGGAGCAATAATTTTTTTCAAATTTTTGTGACAACATCATTGGTTTTGTCATACGTTTTTACACAAGTACTGAAGTTTTCACGAAAAAATATGCACTAGTTACGGAGATACGAGTACATTTATCCCGAGTAAATGCAAAGACCATCCCAACTCGGGTACAATTACGGTATTTTATAGTTTTTAATATAATATTACAGTGCGCTCTTAGACTTGTTGTACAACATGCATTCAACGACTAACTACAACGAAGAAGAAGACGACAACAACAATGACGATGACGATGATGAGCCGTCATTACACGGCACTTATGTCTCCGCATTTAGCTGAAGTTGCAGTTGGAACATTAAAATGCCACGTTTTCTACGTACTTTTAACTATAATGTTAAATGGGTGAAACCAAATTGCCGAGTAGTTATATTTCCCATGTTGTATGTATATATGTACAGATCATTATATCATGTTGATGGTGATATTATGTGTATGTATGTATGTATAGGAGTTATATAAATGAGTAAGGCTGGAATTAAATTGACCAAAACATAAAACATGTCGTTGTGGCAACTGAAATATCATACACACCGCTTCGCCGGCATTTGCTTTAGTTTAACACTTTAACTGGGCATTATGAATGAGTCGGAGTACGAATTACATGTACATGTATAAATGGTTACAATAAATTTATATCTATGTGTATTCTTGAAATTTTCTTACCTTGAATATTGGCCGAAAATTTATTTTCAGTTTTTCATTTTCCACTGACCACTGACCACTGACTATTGCTGCACATTGTACATTGTACATACTTATTTATCCCACTTTACTGCCTTCAATGTACATAGTACAAAATATGTACTTATGTAGTTGTTGATGAAATGGGAATCGAGTAGTTGAGAGACGCACAGTCACTTTTAATACATACATACGTGTATGTATGTAACTACACAAAATATTACAAAATTCGGTGACAACTTGGAGCAGAGTTTTGAAATCCGGGGAAACTGAAGACCTTGCAAATGTAATTTAAATTAAGAAGACTTTTCTTTTACATTAGCATAATGGCGGTTCTTCTTCTTCTTCTTTTTATTGTTCAGCATTGAAATAAATGCTTACTCCTTTTCCCTCTATACACTTGTGGATGCGGATTAATTTCAAATTTACAGTGTACTTTTTTGTTTGATGTTTGATGGCTGGATAGATAGACGGATGGATGGATGGATGGAAATTCCAAGTAATGTATGGAACAAACTTGGATTAATTCTACAATATCATTACTATATACTCTAATTTGCTTAGTCTGTCTGTGAGTCCGCAGTATGTATATCCATGTAATTAAATAGGTCGGTTTTTAAGGAAAGGTCAGAAGTCAAGACTAATGGTACGGTTAGTTAGTACATGTGACCTTTCCCTATAAAAAAGACAACCTCCAGGTCACTCGATGACCTTTGACCTATAAGGTCACATGCGCGCGCGAGTACATATTGATATAACGTACATATATGTATACATATAGGATATTACGCAGCTATACGGTGCTCATATTTGTAAACGTTCTTATTTGTATATGCGACGTATAAATTCAAACTTGGCGCCAAAACAATTAGAATTGACATGGTAGCGCCATCTATCAGACACCTTTAGAACAAATGACAAGTCCAACAATGCTTTAGTTCCACGGCTTCTTTGTAGATGGCGATACTTACTTGGCGGGAAATTTTAAATCTTTGTTACTAGCGCCATCTGCCAGATAAGGCGCTTTATTCAAAAAATACGGACCAACAGACACACATCCTATTGAAAAAAGGGGTCCAGCCACGAAGTGGCTGGCCTCACTGCTAACGGGTTTTGCGCCGCGTAGCGGCGCGGGTTTTACTAGTAATAATATAATACACAGACAGACCATCAATATATATGTACAACATATTGCATAGGCTACATAACTAATACTTATGTAATGTTTGTAGTATAAGCATTTATCCTCTCGTTAACAGAACAGCTTTTGCATAATGCATTATAAATTGCATAAAATATATATATAATATGATAAATTGAAAAGTATATTATACATATTTTTATATTTATATCATACACTTACATTTAAATATATTTATTTTACACGCTGGTTAAAGTACAGCCTAGTGCATTTCATTGTACTTGTGTATGTACATAGGAAACTGTGCGCTTACGCTGAATTGTACGTTGCTCTGGTTAAATGTGTCGCTATGTATGTAAGGATGTAGCGTGGCTCGTGTGAGACTTGAGATGATGAATAGAGGAAGAAAAAGAAGACGAAGCGTAGAAATGAATAAGGTGTAGAAAGACATTGAGGTGAATTGAAGTTGAGTTAAGAGTTGAAGTCTGTCTGTAAACTATGTACGTGTATTATACTACCTGTATATATTATATGCATAATATACACTAATATACCAATGTAAAATGCACGATTGTACTTTATTTGCTATAACGAATGCTTGTTTTCATGTGTGTACTTCCAGCAAAAATTGTATACTTCAGACTACAGACATACAGCATAATACTAGTTACGCGTACAATATATCATCATCATATGCTATATTAATACAGTAATACCTGGACTTGAACTGAAGCTCAAGTTTGAAGAAAATCTCAAATGAGCGAGCAAACATATATACATACTACATACATAAAAACAAACAAATAAATAAACAGGAGCAGGCGGAACAAGCACCTGTCTCGTCTCGTCTCGTCCTCTTCTTCCCCCTCTTCCTCTACAGTGAAAACTATTTCATTCCATTTACAGCGTGCAATGCATACATCATACACACACAATACAATACAATTGAAATCAGCACAATTCAATGAGTTGTAAAATATACATTTAAGAGCGTGACGAGTCATCTATGTACATGTAAACTCGTCACTCATGAATTTTCCTATACATACACTTATCATCATCTTTTTTATTTTTATCTTCAGTTGTGTATGTATCTATTGGGTTGGCAAGAAATTAACTTCCGCTGCGTCGCAGTTTTTGCTGGCGATTTTTTCTCCTAAACTTTCAGTTAGTTATTTATAATATAGACACCACTAAAGTCTATGACTTCTCAACCACATGCAGGCAAAGAACCAATGCCCTTGCATTAGAACTCTGTAAGCAGTGACACCAAAACCCGAAAGATGGTAATTTTGATACGACTTCAATTGTCACTTTTTTCACCACTTAAGCCAATTGTTTGGGACCGGAATCAGTGGTATTCTGTTAGTGGAAGAACAGCAGAAAACCATCGGCAATAGAAAGCTTATTAATCATTTCCCGCTAGTTTTGTAACAGTAGGTTTTGAAAAACGAAGCTGAACCCTTCCCGGGTCGTCATGAATTTCTTCTCATTCTGGCGGTGTTTGTTGGAATTGTGCTTAGACGTTTTACAGTTGGAGGCATAAGGTACTGAAGATTACTCTCACAAAATATGAAAAACATTTCTTGTGTGCAACTCCAAAGGGATCCAACGAAATTGGGAACATGACCTCTTTGGGGAGATGATCACATTTTCCGTCTCATTCAAAGGGTTGTCCCGATCCCAGGGAATTGAGATTCCTGGTATGGCTGTCGCACAAAACCCACTTCATTTCGCCGATAGCCAAATGGCTCCAAGGTTTAAGAGTGTGAAAAAAATAAAAACTGTTCGTATCAAAGTCACACAGTTCCGGTACCTCAGTCAAGGTCAAAGCATGTGCCACACAAACATTCAATCTAAAGACTCTTCCACATGAGGTCAAGTTGATTTCGGTGGATACCTAAGAAAGCACAAGCCCCATGGTCACAACCTATAGGTCTAAGTTTGCCTAACTTTGAAGGGACTCTGGCAGGAGGTCAAAGTTTTTTAAGTGCCGGGGGAATTTTTTTTAATTCGTAGTCTTCTTTATCGAAGAGGTCCAGGCAAGCCAATATTGTTGGGTGATGCAGTGACATTTGGCCTGTTACCTAACACATTTTACAAGTTTCTGCGCCCACGCATTGGCCTTTTAAATACTCGAAAGTAAGCAACGTCAGATTTGCATGTTACTTTTTTCGACTTTTATCAGTTAAAGACGTTAACAGATAGGAGGTTGCTAGTTAAATAGATAGTACACTACACACTCTATGCATATACACTATCATATAAATTCTCTAGCAGCACTGAAAGATTTTAGAAAATTTTGAGATCAGCGGAAGTTAATTTCTTGCCAACCCAATACCTAATATCAGGTCATTCAATGATTTTACTTAGTTAGATAGCTCTCATTCGCTTTTATATCTGGATTTATATGCTCCCTTATGACCCTTCACATGTGTACTTTATGCTGGAAGGAATTTTCCACCAATCATACCCTCTGCATCTCACCAGTTGGTGTTAGAAACACGCCACTAAATCCTCATTTTTTACCGGTCATATTGAACTCTGTTTATACTGAGCGGGTTAGAAGCTTGTAAAAAAATCATCAAATGTGCCCCAAAAGTGTTAATGATGATTAGAAGTTTTTGTGTCCGATTTAACTTCTAAAATATTGTACTCTCTGATACTCTCTGGACAGTAAATAATATGGGAGTCAGAGTTCAGTTTACTGTTGATCCCACGTTCAATGAAAACAAATCGAAAAGAAATCTAGTGTGAGTTTGTCCTTGTCTCGCTTTTTGATTCTTGATTCTCAACTCTCAATTCTCAATAGAGCGACACAGTATACGGAAGAAACAAATTGTATTGTATCTGTGGATCGTATAGAGGGAATTGTGAAACAGATCGCTGGATGGATTTATTGATTGAGCTCAAAGTTTAAGCTGGCGGCAAAACAAGACAACTGGCAACCGGTCTGTCGACGGTGACGGTGACTAACACCGGATTGAAAATGTGTCTGTGGTCGGTTCTCTCGCTTCTTTTCCATTTCTTGGTGTGTGTCTTTCTTCTTGCTCTTCTCTTCTAAATGAAGAAAAAGAAGGAGAGGAGGACGATGAGGAATAAAAATGCGACAGGAAAAAAGGAGACAAATACAGCGACAAATACAAATACAAAGACGACGACTTTTTTAGTAGCATGCCGAGATACGACTATAAGTGTGGAGATTCTCTAGGGAGCTGAGCTTGGGGCATCGCTTGACTTGATTCAAGCTTGAGTAAATGTTGAAGGTAACATACCTATATCCGAAACAATCGCTCAAAACCTACGGTACATACATATGTACAAGGACGGCGAAGACGAGCCTGTTGTTGGCTCGTTGGAGTTTACCAATTTCCCAAGGGACGAGGGGTCTTTTTCTCCTCTTCCTCAGCTCTTTTCTTTTGCCTTTCAGTTGGATTCAGAGTCATTGCATCGCATCGCATCATGTGTATAGCATCTAGTATTGGAACGAAGCAAACCCTAAGAAAGGCGACTCTTTATTCTACAGAAAGAAAAGAGAGAGAGAGAGAGTGTGTACACGACGAGGAGAAGGAAAAACCGCGTGCCATATCAGAACGTCGTTCCTCATTCCAACATTAGGTATATATGATATGAACCCATCTATTGTACAACTATAACTATACTCGTTCCTTCTTCTATTATATGTGTAATGTACGTATTTCTCTCCTCATTCTCATTGTAAGTCCCAATTGTGTAACTAAATGTATCTTTTATACCTAGTTTAAGTATCTCTCCCCTCCATCATCTGTCTATCCCTCAAATTTCCTTCCTTTTCCCGTTCATTCTCCGTTGTGAAGGTGCATAATAGCGCCGTAACAACCTAAGAAAACGTATACCTTTATGTTCTGTGCCTTGGCTACGGCTCAAAGTCGTCGTTGTATGCATCCAGAATATCAAAAATACTCAATGTATGTATATCTAATATCTACGCACTATGTACGCACCTACATACATACAGATATTCCCCATCGAATCGTCGAGCTTTTATTGCACACACAAGTCAGGCCAAAGCCATGTCAAAAGCAAACTAAGGCTAACTGAAGGAAAGGGAAAAGCCAAAAGCAAGTCTGTCTACATATATATTGTGTGTACTTTGTGCCTTGTAAAATGTGTAATGTGTATACACACTGTCTATGTATATAGGCAATCCCAAAACCCATTCTCAGCTCTCCCTTCTCTATTATACTTCCTTCAACTTTAGCTCTTGTCATCGTTGTCGTAGTTTTCTTGATGATTTTCGTACCTGTTTATTGCATAACATCAGAATGCTTTCATCTAAAAATTCTTATCTGCATTCTCATCTCGCCTTTAACATTTACATGAATTTCTCCCTCCATTTCTTCTGAATCTTTTCTCTCCTCTCTCCTCCGTATACATAGAAGAATGGTGCATCTCTATTGTATCCTCTTCCATTAGTATACATACTGTAACTTCTACCCTTTAAACTTTTATATACATTAGTCGAACATTTCATTGTACATGCCATAGCAATATTGATATTGATATGAAATCTGTAATACGGCATCAGCTCCCTCATTGTTGTAAGTATCTATATTGGGAATGGTGATGATGATGACCTAATGATTTCTCGTTCAATTACCCACGACAGACAAACACGATGGTGGATCTATCTATGTATGTGTGTTTGGTTGTATAAAAGCAAGCGACAAAGCTAAAAATGAGGATGACGACGGGGAAACGACCATGATAATGACAAAAGGTCGGAGTTTTTCTAGTAAAAGAAGCTAAAACATGTATAACGTATTTCGGTAATCGGTAGTCGTCACAATCGAAGAAGCCACACTTTTAACATTTTCCACTTACTTTGAAGATTTTTTTCTATTTATTTTCTTCTTTTCTGGCCGCAAGATAAAATAATATATAGGAAATGATGAAAGATTAGAACTAGAAGCTAAGGGAGGTAAATTTACGAACGAATGAAACAATGTGTAAATATTTAAACAGTATAAAAATTGAAAACAAATAAAATACTGGCATACATAATACCTGTATACTTGCATCCATGCCGCATTCATATAGGGTAAAAATCTTTTGTATTATTTAGTCTTTGTTGCAAACAATGACAAACAGTTGATTTTTGAAATAATTTTGCCATTGTTTTATTATCGCAACCAATATTGTAAAAAATCGCATTGTGAATTGTCTTTGCATATTATAGATTTTCTGATTGATAACGCCATATTATATGTAATAAAGTATTAAATGGTTTGGTTCATAATGTCACTCTAACTTTTATCTTGTCTTAAACCCATTGCACGAGGTAAAACTTTACCACAATGTAAAAGAAAAGACGAAGCAAAAGGTGAAGATCAAGAACAAAACTTGAGGAAGAAGACTCGAGGAAAATGAGAAAGCCAAAAGAAGACAAACTCAAAAATAAAGATGGATGTTGAGTCAACCAACTCAAAAAAGAAATAGAATACATGCATACATACGAAGATGTATACGAGTGGAACAGCATCTATTGTTGTCTCAACCTTGTTTGGTTAGTAATAAAAACTGGAGGATGGAAAACGAACAAGGGACAAAACCAAGCCAAAAGGATGTCTCTTCTCCTGCTTTTTCTTTGCTGTGCTGTACATACTGTATGTTATGTGTTGCTGTGACTGTGATGTGATTCCACACACATTTCCAATGTAAAAGAATGTAGAGCTTTGGCAATTCCATCTGTGAGAAATGTGACGGTCTTTTGTTTACACACTGACTGCGTCGTCGTCTCCTTCTTGTTCTTTACTGTATGTATAGGGTAGAAGTCAGCTATTCACTCAGTCAGTTGGTCTGAGCTGTGCAGAGTACAATGTACACATTCTGCACTGCAGTTAGATGGGGAAATAAATTATGTGTAAACTTGCACGAATACTCATCGCAGACCAACTAAATCTTTCTCCTTTCTTCCAATGTACTTATTTTCAATCCCCATCTGACTATCGGCACTTCACTCATTTCCCCTATACATATTATATCTGTAAATGTACATAGTACATATTGAATAATATGTATAATGTATACAGATACACAGTGAGGTATATGTATTATGATTATGTATCCTCCCGTCACCATATTTGTACTTTCTATTACCGTTTCCATTTATATTTAAGGCCTTGGCTTCAGCGATGCAATTTTTAAGTCAACACAGCAGATAAATCCATAAACTGTATATACAGTACACGCAGTGAGCTGTCTATATACAACGCACAGATCAGTACACTCAAAAATTCACTAGATGAACTGCGAAATGAATTATAGACTAAACAAAACAAAGTAAAAAACACAAAAGAGGGGAAACTCTTGGAATCAGCCGCATATACATACATAATTCTGTTCAGGGCTACTGTATGTATAGTGCATATGCATAGTTTTTTTGGGTGAGTTGTCCTAATTTTACAGACTAAACAGTCTTATGGGAAAGATGTTATAGAAACTCTATCAAAACTGCCTATAATACCTTACCAGAAAAGTATTGGGGTTGCATTACACATTTTTGTACGGGAAATCGGAGCATGAAAAGCCAAATTTATTAATCACTAATTTGTTCAACTAGACTTTTTGTTCATTCGTGTTTTCTAGATAAAATGTCAGTATATTAGGGTAGGATGCAAGACAAGGAGATGAAGAGAGCCCAGAAAAAAGTCCGTAATTCCAACATTACGCCATGCCGTACACATGTAGAAAAGTAGATCTTTGACATAAGGGAAGAAAAATCTGAGGATAAAGAGAGGCATTGAGAAAAAAGCGCTGAGAGCTCATTTCACCGTTCATATGACTCGCGATAAACTCAGAGTTAGAGGATCTGACCCGACAATGACACCATCAAAAAGAAATTGCCTCCTCGAATATCTCCTTCATTTTCTGTCTTTACTTTACTTTACTTTACTTGCCTTGATTTGACTTGACTGACTCAAATCAAGTGAACCAAACCAAGAACCAACAAAACGTGTGTAATAAACCTAGCATTGCTCTTTGAACAAAAAACACATGTGTAAAATCCACAGACTTGTTCAAATTTAGTTTTTAACTACCGACTACTGTTGACTGTAAACTGTAAAAAAGTAGTCAGCAAACAAGTAAATCTCTTAGCCTTTTCCTTGGCTTCAGTCTCAGCATTACTCTTCTGTTCAATATTACACCGTGACATGGGCATTCAATAAAATTCTGACATTTATCCTTCCACTAATAAACTGTAAACCACCGCGACAATCAGTCTCTTTGAGTAAACTCCAAACAGTAAAAAGCAAATACTAGGACAAATGATAAAAAATGATCTTTATCTCAAATCTCAGAAAAGTGTATAGATAAGGTACTGCATGTAGTACATAGTGTGCTGGTAACTAATAATAATTATTGTGTCTGTGGTGACACTGTGCAACTTTAACTGTTTTTCAAACATGGCTTTAGGGTTAAAAGACTATAAACGAATATTCATAAACTTCCTATACTGTTACAACATATCAAATTCTATCGCCAAAGTCACTGTTTGCTCGAAGAATAGGAGAATTGGAGCCAAAGTAAACGGGAGACGTTTTGATATGCCCTATATTATGCATGCATGTATGTTTATGCACGTGACAGCTAATAACCAAGTTCCGTAACCTATAATAACAACAGTTTGTACAAGATACAAGAACGAGCATAGATACCCATACATACGTATAGATGAATGTATTTGAGAATATAGTAAACCAACCTAAAATTCCTTTCCATCCTGTTTCCTGCCTTCAAATTCGAGACTCTAGACTCTAGACTCAAGACAGAAACAGTAAAACACAACATGTACACTTGCATGTATGTAAGTCATCTTAATTTTAACAACAACTTCCCACCACATCACCGTCATCATCATCATCACATTGCGTTCATTTAGGCTGAATCCGTCACAACGGATGATGAAGTCAGAGCCAGCCCATTTGAAAATTCCAGTGTAAGTTAGTTATTGTACAAAGAGCATATTGATTCCATGTTGATGCAAGTCAAGGGTTTAGCTGGAATCTGGAATGTCTCTATGTATTTTAAGATATCTCTATATGTTAGAAATACTTACGCATCTGCATTTTAAAATTCCATTACATATGTAGATGTTGACTTTTTATACGCAATACACACATGGGCATTCAAAAGAAAGTGCAAAGCTACTGTTTTCCCTATTCCTCTCTTTCACATCGGCTCCTTGTCTTCTCTTGTCATGGATTTCTGTTCGGCTTTGCGTTTGACTTTAGCGTTTGAGTCAAGTTTAAAGTTTAGTTTGGTTTTTCTGCAAGAAATTAATTTGACTAGCCGTTAGCACCGAGTTGGCACTTTTAACAATCGAAAAACTCATCAAACCCCAGAAGAAAACTAATGATGTTTCATATCGTTATGCTCTGAACCAGGGAAAAGGGGAGAGAATTTTATTTATCCGCCTTCCCCCCTTTTGAAAAGACGTAGAAGCAACATCTTTTCATTAAAATTTCCACCATCTCAATCTGAATCTTATGCTTTGTCCATACATTGAACATTGAAAATTACACCAAGATCACGGCCAAATATTACAAAGGATATTGCTTCATTTTGTCTACATATTTTCACTGCCTCCGTCACACTTGTTCCTGTGCTCTTGCATCGAATCTTGTTCTTAGGTGCTGCACGAAAATCGCACGGGAGTTTTCATGTATGTATGCATGCTGTATGTATGTAAATCTATTGTAATCGCTTTGGGAGAAGGAGAAAGAATGGAAATTTTGTGCGTAAACTACAAAGTACATGCTTGCATACTGCATACATAAGCGAGTAAGAGGAAGAAGTAAAGGGAACAAAATATAGCGTTTCCTCAGTTTCTGCTGTCGAGCAAAAAAGCAAAGAAAAAGCGCATGCAAGGTAGACAAAGTGTGGCGAAGAGAGACGAATTCCGAACATTGAAAAGTTGAAGCAAACCAAGTGAGTTTGGAGCCAAAACTCGAAAACGAACCTTGCACTACAACAAGTACATATTATACGTATATATAACATACAAACTACAATTCTTGGATGGGATAAATTTTCAAAAGCTAAAAGCCTATCATTTTTCAACGTGACGTTCGAGATTCTACAAAACCGATTTGTTATTAAGGAGCCTCTTCTTGTCTAAACAGGCTGCAGAGAGAAAAGACCAAAAAAGAGAGAATATAGTAAGAGGAGGGAGACAAGGAACGAGAGAGAGAGAGAGAGAGAGCGAGTGAGAAGAGAGAATAACCGCAAACTTTGCCCGTAGCCAAAGCTTTCAATGCCTCTTCCATCCATCCAGTCCAGAATTTCTATGGCGATGGCAATGGCTGTATACTTTTGTGTAGTATGTGAAAAGCATAGCTCGGCAAGTTGTACATTCGGTTACTTTCGTCCAGAGCCAGAGCCACACTCGAGATAGGAAAAACAGAAAAGAAAGGCTAAATTAAAATCAAACGCGAAGCCCCCATTTAATCTCGCCTTTAGTGGATGTCACTAGACTCATTAATTATGAGAGGGGGAACCTCAAAATATTTTTCATTATTCTTACCTTGGAGCGTGCAAAGTGGAAACTAAAGAGAAACAGAAACACAGAGAGAGAGAGAGAGCGACTCAGCTAATGGCTCTCCCTTTTGAATTTTTACTTTATACTGCTTCACATAATAATATAATATACAACGAAATTTCCTCAAGAATTCCCATTCTCCTAATCTTGATGCTATACATACGTAATACGTATGTATTTACGTAATACATGTCTAACATTATTAATTTGAAAAGAACAAAAAACTGGAGAAAATTCTATGGAAAATCTTTTAAATTTAAATTTCTAGATTAATTTCATGTCATCCCTTTGTGTTTTTTATAAACTGTATACATATTTCACTCGTATTCATACAATTTGAGGCGTGATGAGAGGAAAATGAGATGAACAAACCTGTGAATACAAAATATCGTTTAATTTGTTTGACTTTGACTGTGAGAGTTTTTTTCGACTTGTGTATGTTTAACACAGAAACATTATTATTGCTATAGTGCACTGGGCCTGTGCGACAAAAATAGTAAATAGTTACTCTCTCCTATTTGATGTGACAACAGTGACAAACATCATAATACAAAAAATAATTCGTGGGAATTTTTTTCAACAAACACAAACGCAGACCGAAAATGAAGAGGGAAAAATAGGAGGCGACGGCATGACAGTAACGTGTCAAAAGTATTATTATTCTTATTACGACTGCATCATTATTACTATTATTATCATTATTATTATGTATTTTTACACTGACTAAATAACTTAATAGAGTGCAATTACCATTCAGTTGAATGTCACTGCAGGGAGATTTGGATTATTGCAGCATATATATATGTATACATTATGCATACGATTAGTTATACTTACTTGTGTTTGTACATTCTGAACGCAGCTTCTCGTGTGTTGTGCAAATGTAAAGATGCATGTTACTTGAATTTGAATTGTACAAGTACAAGTTCATTGTATGTATTTGTATCTTTACATAGTGAGAGTAGAGTGATCGTAAAAGCCGTTTTTCATACCCACACACCAAAACTCTGTGTCAACTGTCAAATAAACATTTGGAGAATTTTCCTCAGTCCATATGCCACATTATTATCGTGTGTATCTGTGAATGCATTTCCCACTTGCTATTTCTTCACTTTGAACAGTGCATGTAACTAGAATACACTACTTCCATTTTCCATAGAATAGACGACACTTGTCTCTTTTTTAGTTCCATGGTGTAAATAGCTATTTTGAATGTCTACGCACAAAGGCAAACTTTTTTCTCACCATCCGCATTGCACATCCTACAATAAATACAATGTACTGTACTGTACTGTACTGTGAATATTCGGATACAAATGTATGTACTTTGCTATTAATGTAAATAAATATTTTCATGCGGGTTATTATTACATTCTTCCGATATTATAGCATTCCTCACTTTTATCTTCATCTTCACCAACCACCAATCGTTGACATGGAAGGAGATGAAAATTCACCGGCTGTGTGATAGGTTTTCCCTGTAAAAAATTTATTTTAGCAGAACACTGATGATCAAACAAGATGAAAGGCAAAGTATTTTTGATAAATATGAACATTGTGTCCAGGCAAGCATTTTTGTCATGAAAATATTCAAAAACTCTAATTCTTATGATTTTTATCTTGCCATTATTGTCCTCAAAACTGCATGCATAAAATTTTCCTTTTAGACATAACGATGCTACTTTTTTATTCATTTTTGCAATATCTAGAGAAAGATAAAATATCATTTTTAGTTTGGTGGTCACAGTTGCTACGACACCAACGATAACGACCGGATTTAGATTTGCGAATTTCGATTTCAGCTTATACTTGGATGATCTAGGAACACTGATTATTTTTCCATGTCCAGCCGATCCAATCAATTATTCGTGAACATTAGGGGCAGAACTCAAGTTGATTTTATAAGATAGCAAAAGGGGAAACATCAGTGAAATAAAAATGATGTGAAGTTATGATCCATATAAAAAAATGTCAAACGAAGGTTTTATTATAGAGTTCTATACCCACGTGAAGACTCAAGATTTCTCTCTCTAGCGCAGAGTGTCAAATTCCGGACAGAGATTTTAAATTTGGAATTCGTAGTGTGACAAACTCATTGAAATCCCTTGCCTCACGCACTTTTATCCCATATTGTCAGTCCATCAAATGGGAATTCATTGTATAAACATGCCGTTTCATTTTTATTTCTGGCCAGCAAGTCTCATCACATTTCATAGCAAAATCCGAATTGAATTGCCCTTTCGATCCACTAATGTTAAGGGATGTGAATGATCTCACAGGCACTTTGTCCTTTCATCATCTTTGCAACAGCTTGTCCACTCGAGGAAAAATCGGGGGGAGATGACGACTGAGCTTCGATCGACTCTTTTGCGCTACTGTCCTCTCCTCCACCATGCTGTATGGACATCCATTACATAGATGGACCGGAGGAGAAGAAACTAGAAAATTTCCATTTTTTTCATGTGCACAATGTTCGTACACCAGCATTACGAAGGAAAGACGAAATCCTAGATCCAAGATCAACATGATGATGATGCAGCTTAAAAAGTGAGATTATCGTCCATCTCATGATTTTTAGAACATCATCGTGACGAGCAACGACCAACTAGAATCTAAACTCTAGAATCCAATCAAATCCTTAGACGATGTACTTTTATAATACAAAATTTAACCCCTAAAATTTCTTTTTTTTTCTTTTCTTTTTACACGTACTTTCCTAGTTGTCTCCACGGTTCATGTACATGCATGTATGTAGAAGATATACATGTGCTTGACTCCTGTGTTGAAAGAACTTTCAACTTCCTTAAATTATGAAAAAGAGCTTTGACTTTGACCGGGTCATTTAATTCAGGAAGTCGCGTCTTGACTAGGAGATTATTAAGATTCGGGTAATGCTCGCCACATTTTTTATTATATGTGAGAGTAAATGTGGACTGCATTTAACAATAACAAATCAAGAGATTTGTATTATAAAAAAACATAGGCATTGGTTTAATGACCAAAACGCCTGCCTGACCAATACTATTTTATGTACGTCGACTAAAAGTAAGCGAGCTCCGAAAAAAATTCATGTTTTTATGGTGCGAGGTGTTCAACGTTCGTATGGAAAAGTTGCGATTAAATATGTGCTTCCAACTTCAATCCTAATGTTTTATGCGTAGCGCAGACATGTAAGGATAGACAAGCATATGAAAGGCAGGAAAGAAAAACCAGTAGCAGGAAGGCGTTTGACTCTGTGAATTTGAATTGGGATTTGGTCTCACATTCTAATCGAAAACACTTGGATCCATCAACTTTCAATTTAATCTTGATCCACGGGATGAAGATCTGAATCATCTGCAGCTTTACAAATTTTTCGCCTCTCTCCTATGTAGAACGTCTCCAGCATTTTCTCAGTACCTTCGCTTATGTATGTATATGTATGCACTATTGTATTACCATCAGAATTACAAGCAAGTCTTGTCTCATCCCTACTGCTGATGCTCTGAATATGAAGATCTGATGTTGAGGGGCGGGATAAAGAGCCGACAATGGGATGCAGATGAAATGGGTCTCGCGTAGAGAATGGAATCTCAATTTTGTTCTCTTGGTTACGAGTCGAGACTCTCGTCTATAAACCTCGTTTACTCAAATCGAGGGACTCGAATTCAACCTCGAGCTTCGAGGTTTTTGAAATTTGAAAGAAAAAATTTTGAATTTCGTTTTTTTTGAGAAACTCGAAAATTTTCAAACCTCGAAGCTCGAGGGTTGATTACGAGATTTCTACCTCGAGACTCTCAAAAGAAAAATAACAGCCTCGTTTCCATCGAGATTCCATACTCTATTTATGACTTGAAACTTGAAAATGTTTCTTGCGTATTTTGCTGCAACGAAGAAAACCAACCTTGGGTTGTTTGAGCATTTTCACGTGGCCCAAAACATGTTTATCAGCTAAATTCTCAAATAATAGTCATCCATTTGTAATATACGCTTTGCGAAAATCTTCCAGTGTGTATTATGTATAATGTATTTCTAGATAACATTGTGTATAAAATATTATTCTATATTGACTCGAGAACATCTTATCTGAATTTACAATCAAAACCCGCCCTTCCTCTCTTCCATCCCTCTGTCTCCGCTTCCACTGCTGAATACGAGGAACAGCAGTGGCAACAGCCAGAATCCGAAAACGTGAAGACTTTCCAAATTCTGTAGCTTAAACTCAAGCTGAAGCTAAAACGTTTCCACAATCCACACACACACACATACGCAGAAACCAAAATTAGATTCTCATTAAATGAAAAATCAATAAGTGCATTTTCCATCTTCCTCCCACCATCACAATAATCATAATCATGACCATTATCATAATCGTCATCATACACATATACGTGTATAGATTACACTCGAGTTTCAATATACTATACAGAAAACTTGCACAGTATCAAGAAAAAAGTTGCTATTTACAAACAAAGTTGTACATCGTTATACAATGATAATGATGAGAGCAAAAAAACATTTGAAAAGCTAAATACCAAGCAACCAGTAAATTGGCATTCAGTCGATATGTACAAAGTTGAAAAAATACTTTTGTAATAACTAAAATGGCTTACAAGAATTAAAACTTTTTGAATCATTTTCAAAATACTTTTAGCCATTTGACTGTTTCAAGTAATGTACTGCAACAAAATATTTACAATCTGCATAAGCATTCTTTTATTTTTCTATTATTTGTTTTTTCCACAGGATTTCTTGGGTTGAAAAAAAGTAAAAAAACCATCGGAGAGAAAAAATAGAGCATAATTTTAGAGCAAGAGATGGCATTAAGGGAATTACAAAACAAGAACTGTAACTTGTCCAACGATTATGGCCATGGTGATGACGATGACGAGGTAATGAAATCAAATTCTGGCTAATAATATTACATTTCATCCTTACAGCTGTGCAATATTCTTAGACAAGAAAAATTGCATTTATAGACCAAGACTCTATATGGGAAGTCAGGAAGCTGAAGAGGATCGTGGGGAAAGGGAGAAAGTAAGCCAGTGACATGTTTTGACTTGCCCTTTATTGAATTTCCTTCACCTGGCAATCACAGCTCTCCGCCAGCAACCCTCCTATCGCATCTAAGGAATGAAAATCCGTCGCTCACTCTTTTTTTATTTCTTTTTATTCTTTATTACGTTGCAAGCAAGAAAGACATTTGCAGTCAAATTCAACCTAATTTTCTATTTTTATATTAAAAACTTGGTTTAGATTTTAAGCTAAAATTTATTTTTATTTTTCTTTTCGCCTGCTTTTTATTCCATTAGATGCTTTAACTTTTTGAAAAATTACGTTATGGATTTCCTTTTTAGCCTAAAGTACCAAAAATAATGAAGCTATACATATACACAGACGATTTTTTATTTATAAAAATAAAATTGAGTTTCAGAAAACTTGCCTGGCGTTTGATGCACAAACCCGACTTTTATTTTGATTTCAATATTTGTGTCTTAATTTCGAGGGTTGCTGCAATTCCGTCGAGTCAGCAGCAACGGCACAAAGTCCAATCGAGTTTTTTCATGAAAACACACACACAAGTCGAAATCAAGATCGGTGGACAACAAAGGGGGAGATTCGACTGTTGTCGAGAGTCGAGAGGGAGAGTCAAGTCAATACGACGAGTTCATTGAGTTGAACATTGGAGATAGGGAAAAGACAAGAGATAGGGAAAAAGATGGCCTTCACATTAATAACAATCAATTCGAATCTCCGTCCCCGGCGAGCCAACAACCACCGCACATTTTCAGTTTGCTCCCTTTATTTCTCTTCCTTTGACTTTCTCTTGCCTCCCTCCTTAATAATGATAATGATGATGACAGCGATAATCACGGACACCGAAAATCAACCACAGGAATCATATTATTTCATATCATATCAATTTCACACACTTTATCAACCCTCCGTTCAACCACTACCGTTATACACACCTCACTAATTTTCATACGAATAAATCTAGGGTAAGAAATCGTCCATCCTTCATTTCACCCCTCTTTTTGCTTTTTTCCCTGTTTTATTTTCGTCCAACTCAAACTTTTCCCGTTTTGATACAGTAAAGATATTAATTCTGGTGATAATTTTTCGGCCCTTCCGCCGCTTTCACTGGACAATCAAAATTCCACAACATTTTCCACAGTTTTTGTTCTGTCTATACTTGATTTTTCATGAATGTCGAAGCTAAACACTTTAATTTATCACTGTACACCTTTTTCACAGTAAAACAAATTAATGCCGTTAACTTGTGAGTAGTTTAAAAATTAGACGTTTTAAGTTTTGAAATTTTTGAAATAAATTTAAAACTGGCCCAATTTTCCATTGTTTTGTGGGCAATTTATGCCTAAACTATGCTCAAAAATGTCCATTTTTGCCTTTTCCCTTGTTTTCTTCGACAATAGTAATTTCACTTCAACTTGTTAGACTTAAAACGGTGATTCCGTTCACAAATGTGGCTTTCACCAATCGGATGAAGAACTATATAAGAGCAGAGAAACAAAGGAGAGAACGGTTCTCATACTGCTTTCCCCAGGATGGCGAGTTGGTGAGTGAATGAAATTGTGGGGAAGAGGGATGAAGATGAAGATGTTTGACTTTGCTCGCACTCCTTGTCGTATTCCCCGTTCTTGTTCTCATTCTCCCTGTCGACTCTCGTGATTCTGTTCTGTTCCTATACTATACACTGCACACAGATGAGCAGCAAGGGAAGGAGCATCAGTAGGAGGAGAAAGCTGGAGCTGGCTGGAGAGCGAAACTAAAGTGGAGAGCGGGTGAAATGTCCAACATAAAGTCTTTTTCATGCTGTAGCTTGTGTATGTAGTATGTATAGTCTGTGTATATGCATCTTTGTTTGTGCGTACATACATATATACGTTTGTATATATATGTTTGTGGCGGCCTCGACAGAGGCCGAGCAGGAGAAAAGGGAAAAGAGAAAAAGAGGCAAAGATCCCTCCTCTACACTCAGAATCCTACCTACCCTAATATTAAAATCCCATCGCATGTCATCGGAATCCCATCACATTTGACGGGACAAATGTGAAATAATAATAA